>WEDG01002452.1:0-179108 GCA_017591395.1 Schistocephalus solidus | reverse complement strand
GCGTTACTTGCATTTGGCGACATCTTTTAGCTGGCCACTCTCACTACTCTAAAGGAGGACATCCTGTCAAACTATGTGTGACTGGTGCAAGACTGGACGCAAATGAAGGTTCTTCGTCTCCAACAAGTGATTGGTCTGGAATACACTCAACATGCGGACATTATCATTTCCCCATCCGTTGACACTTTAATTGGACGTTTGACCAAAAGGAAATCCATTATTACCACCACGACATCAAGAAACCAACACATTTCCAGAAACCTATTCCATCCACAATTTTTCCTGTTATCCAAACGTACTACTCCCTATTTTAATTAATTTTTATTTTATAATTGTTTGTTCGTGCCCTGTGAAGACAGGAAGATAATCCTTTGGCCAACGTGAATTGTATTGACATATCAATTAATCCAATAATTGTCAAAACCTGTTTATAGTATAAGTCCTTATCATCCTATCTATCAGTCAAATTGATGGCAAAAAATAAATCAAATCATCAAGATGGCCATTCGATATCGGACATATCATATCAACTCAAATTTTCCACGTCACCAACCCCTGTCGTGATTGGTGAATTGCACCGCCCAGAGTATTAATTATGTTCCGCAGACTCAATTGGAAATCGCATTACGTTTTATACGAAATCCCATAACATCTAACGGTAGGTTCATTTTTATTCGAACAGTTGTGTAGGTAATTATAGTACGTCTTTTAATTAACTTATCTTTCTATTCATTCATTTTGCATTGAAGGGTTTTTCATCTCTCGCACTCATATGTCATTTTTGTGTAATTTATGAAATCTTTTCACTGGAAATACAAAAACTAGTTCTTTGTGCAGATTTTAACAAAAGCACCGATGCCAGTGCCATTTTCTCTGAATTAGCTGGTTTTAGTCGAGATGAATTTATAGCAAAGAAACCTTAACACTACATCTAGTGCATTTAACTTTCCAAAATTTCAACCGAAATATTTAGCTGTTAGCATGTTATGTCAGACAAATATGAAGCAGAGGGGCCACTTCAACCAGTATCCAGGAGAATATACCAAGGAATATTTATTTGTTAAAATTACCCATTTAGTGACTCTATTCTGTTACTTGCGTTGGCCTTCAAACTGCCTAAGAAATTAAATACGCGAAACGTTATATTTTAATTTTTAAAAGATGATTAGAAACTATAACTGCTACAATAGCTGGAAAATCTCGATGCAAATAAATGTTTCATTTGCTTCCTTTTACTGCAGTATTCATTAAGCTAGGATGCAGACAATAGCAAAAAATCATTCATGTTTCATTCCTGTGGCAACTGTTAATCAAATATAGCTGTAAAAAAGAAACCGGTGAATAGCAGAACCTCGCTGTTGTGTCAAATCTTTGAAGTGAGAAATCTGCAGACGTCACAGCCAAGGCAGCTGAGAATAAAGACAGTGGCTTTTCAAGCAGATGAAGAGAGTCCGGCTCAGAAACTTCTACCAGAAATGCCAGTCTACAATCGGAAGCATTTTCCATTCTAAACGACAGGTCCGCAATTCTGTTTTGATGACACCCTTAACCAAGTGAAAAACTTCAAATCATGGACGTTTGACTTTAGTTAGCAAGCAATATTTGGATTTGCCTTCTATGCGGTATATATGATTAGTTCTCACCTTTCGCGTATATGGTTTAAATTATAAACATTTGCATTCACACTTTCGTTTCTAAACTTGGTAAGATAAGGTAAACCTTAACACAGATTTTGAAGCAAATCTATGTTACACATCTTCGTAAAAGAAAATGAAGGTAGGGATTTTTGGTGGATTTTTAACAGTTTTCGCCGAATATACGTTGTCCCGTTTGTTTAAAATACATTAATTTTACTAACTAACTTTCGAAGGTTGAGAGCAAATAAACTCTTTCCTGCGTCAATTGACTTCAGGCTGCTTTGAATGATCGTAAATAATGTTTGATATTTTGGTTTATAATTGAATGAGAAAGTAAAGTAATTCATATAACTTACAGTTACTGGCCGATCTCATGCAACTAAAACATTTTACAATATGTTTTGGTTTAGGAAAGATAAATGAAATGAAACTGTAATATTTATTATATTTGAGCATAATTCCAAGATATTTTAGATGCACTAAGATGTGGAGCTTATAAACTAACATTTTGGCCTCCAGAAACCATGCTACTCTAAAAATATTTGAGTAAGACAGTAGTATGCATTTTTTATTTAGATTTTCGATAAACATAAAAATTCAAATTTATTTTAAAAACATGAACAAAATAGTCTTGATTGTGTTTGTTTGATATAAAATGGCCCTTCTTCATTGTTATTTTAAAGGGAGCCTATCTTGGGGTTTTGAAAACTTTTTCAATCAAGTGATATGATGAAACCTTACAACGTCCATTCATTTCCCAATGCATCTGTTCGTTTATCAATGCCGCTGAGAAAGTAAGCGGTATGGCCCAGAACCAGTTATAATCCATGTGAGAATTATATACGCTCACCTTAATGAGATACATGAATGCATGGTTCTCCTTTTACGAACGACATATAGCTTTAAGACAGAGAACGTAAAAACAAAAATACAACGGCAGCTCAGGCTAAAAAACGGTTTGTGGAAATTAAAATATTTTTAAGATCCGTAAATATTCCTCTTCATATATAATTTTTGAAGAAGACGTTGTTTGCCATCACATGAGTATAAAAAACATTATGTTACCTAGTTATGCTATAAATATATTTGAATTTGCAAAGGCATCAACAATCTATAGACAAATTCCAAAATAACGAGTATTCATTTTTTCGACGGAGCTTTTTAGGAGACTGGAAAGATGATCACTTTGTTCTTGTTGTGTCTGAAATATTTCGAGATTAAGCTCTAAAATAATTAATTTCCTGCCGAAAAGTCCATGTTATGATTGCAAAGTCAGATTTTCCAACATATATTTTTCATGTATGCATCCTAAGGTTCCTCCAATGACAGGGGGAATGAACTGGGGGGTTATTTAGAATTTTTGTACGGTTCGCTGAGGGGAATGGTTAGACTGTTCACGTAGTTTTTTAATGTATTGTACCGGTACCCCGTAGATTATATGAAAGGCTTCTTTGGCGTCAACTTGGTACGTAAGTGTTTCCGTACCCTCTTCTCCAGACGCGTCGTTGTTCGACCATTGTTTTTTCGCTCAACAGTAGCAGCTGAATGAATAAATGCATGTCCATGTGGACAGCAATGACAGTTCGCTTTACATTCCAACTGTAGGATAAGAGTATTTGCCAAGAAAATGCGCACCTTGTCGTCGGTACAGCACTCGTGTCAGCCCTCTTTAGGCGTCGCCTTACTAATTCACGTGCTGAATATCATAAAGACGACAGTCTTATTAATAGGTCTTTCTTTTCTGCAGTAACAACGACAGGCTTCGTGACACCCTCCTAAATTATCTAGAGAATTTATCCATCTGGGTATCCATTTTAGTGGAGTGTGCTCTTAAGTTACCGAAGCTCTGCTTCAACAGTAGCAGAAGAACAGATATGCGGCGCTCTGGCTGAGAATCCCTGGGCTAAATTTTGCTGTAGATTAAGGGGGATAAAACTGTGAATATAAATGTTTTGCTTCGTCCAGTTTTCCTTGCATTGGATAAAACACTCATTTTGTCTTTTGCTGCCTCAATTTTTGCAGCAAAGTTAAGTGAAACGGTTGAACTGGACCGCTGATATCGGTGGTGAGAATTGTCAGACAAAAGTTGGGTGGAGGCACAATAGTCGGGTCCCAGAATAAATGCAATTGTTTTTGCTACTTAAAAGCGTACAGTAGTTTGTTTTGTACAGCTAAAGATCACTAAATTTATCGTAGGACTGCTTTTAAATATTCTGCCTAGTTTTTAGTTTGGAATTAGTTGCCCCATATTCTGCTTGTAACGCGTTCGTTGGAAAGGAGGTTCCCTTTGCATTAAGCCGTCTTGTGTGCAGCAGGGCATGGTTTGGGGGTACGACACGTGCTGATGTCATGCCGTCGTGCATTTGGTGTCATTTGGTTTGGCTTTTGCGCCGGTGTTGTGGTTAGGGGGATGGGCATGGATTAGGGGAGGGGACAGTTGGTGCAGCTGTTGTTTTGGATTCCAATGGGTTTGTTGGTATTCTGTGCCCTTTATTCTGCTAGTAGCGCGTCCGTTGGAAATGGGGTTCCCTTCGCATTAGGCCGTCTTGTGTGCTGCAGGGCATTGATTGAGGGAAGGATAGGTGCAGCTATTTCGGTAGGGATTTCATGCAGTCGTGCATTTAGCGGCATTTGGTGTGGCTCTTGTGCCGATTTTGTTGTTTGGGGCATGGGCATGGATTGGGGGGGAGGGTTTGTGCAGCTGTTATTTTGGATTCCGGTGCGTACGTGTGGTCTGCCCGGTAGGCCATTTCTCCGTATTAGAAAGCCTACGTGGGCTTCCTCGGTTATGAAATTTCGGCTGGGATCCCTTTTCTCCTCCCCTTCAATAGTTGGTGGCGTTCTGGGCTGCGCAGTCCTTCATTAGGATGGGCCTGCGTAGGCCCATGGCTCTAGTACAGGTGCACGGTTATGGAAACCGGGGTGCAACTGCCCCCTTCTGTGCTCAATCATGCGTTCGGACGCATTCGGTTAGGTTCAAGTGCTGGTGAGAACGTTGATGTTTGGAAAACGGGAATGGAGTGCGGGTAGGGTTGGTGCAGCTGTTCTTTTGATTCCTGGAGGGGGGTTGTTAGGTGGATCCATTAAAGTGGTTTGTGGGTTTCATCTGCCTATGAATCCTGGCTGCGCTGGCGTTTTTAGTTCGGTAACGCGTTAACATCTGGTTTTCACAGGTTATTCGTTCTTACTACGGTAAATCTGCGCAGTTGTCCTTTAAATACCTTCAATTATGTTAGGTCGTTCGTTCATTTTGCTCACCTATGTTGCCTTCTTTAATTGTTTTGTTAGACGTCTAAACAGACGTTCAATTGGGTTGAGTCTAAGAGGGTCTATTATGTTGGTTGATATTCCTTTCAGGGTTTATTCTTAGGATGGTTGGGATTACGAATTAAAATGCTTACCCTTTGTGACCCACGTGTTTTTTGGCCCTTCTCGTTGTGTAATCAGAGTTTTAGGTCTTTTACTTCCCTTCTCGGCCAGTATGCTCATTAATCATTTACTGGTGTCGTCCGCCATCTCACTCGCTTGCGCTCGTGATATTGTATGCTACGGTCAAATCAACGTCTGTCCACATTAAGCCTTCTGGTTAGTTAGGTTCCGAGTTGTCGCACATTTGCTAGTGTTATTAGTTTCCTATCGTTTATTCGACGTTTGCACAGAGTTTGGGTTAGCGTTCTTGTCTGGTGGTTTTTACTAGCTTGGCTTAGCAGTTGTAATAGTATAAGTGGCATTATTAAAAGCAGTAGTGGAATTCCTAGCAGTATTAGTTGTCGAAAAAGCTGCAGCAGCAACAGTAATAGTAGTAGTAGAAGTAGTAGTAGTCGTAGTAGTAGTAGTAGTAGTAGTAGTAGTAGTAGTAGTAGTAGTAGTAGAAGTAGTATAAATAGTAGTTGTAGTTGTAGTAGGAGTAGTGGTAGAAGTAGATGCAGTAGTAGTTGTGGTGGTTGTAGTAGTAGTAGTAGTAGTAGTAGTAGTAGTAGTAGTAGTAGTAGTAGTATTATTAGAAGACGAAGTATTAATATAAGTAGTGCTATTAATAGCAGTAGTAGTAGTAGTAGTAGAAGGAGTATTAGTAGAAGACGAAGTAGTAATATACGTAGCGCTATTAATAGCAGTAGTAGTAGTAGTCGTAGTAATAGTAGTAGTAGTAGAAGTAGTAGTAGTAGTAGTAGTAGTGAAGTAGTAGTAGTAGTGAGTAGTAGTAGTAGTAGTAGTGGTAGTGGTGGTGGTAGTAGTAGTGGTAGTAGTGGTAGTAGTGGTGGTAGTGGTAGTAGTGGTGAGTAGTAGAAATAGTAGTTGTAGTAGTATAAGTAGTCGTAGTATTAGTAGTAGACGGAGAAGTTATATAAGTAGTGGTATTAATAGAAGTAGAAGTAGTAGTATAAGAAGTAGACGCAGAAGTAATAGTAGTAGTTGCTGTAGAAGATGCAGAAGGTACTGTAGTAATAGCAGTAGTAGTAGTAGTAGTAGTAGTAGTAGTAGGAGTAGTAGTAGTAGTAGTAGATGTGGTAGAGGAAGTTGACGCATTAGTAGTAAAAGTATTAATAATAGTAGTTGTAATAGTAATATTAGTAATAGGAGAAGTAGCAGCAGTAAACGCTGTAGCACAAGTAGTAGATGCAGACGCAATAGTAGCAGAAGCATTAGTAGTAGTAGTATTAGTAGTAGTGGTAGTTGTTGTAGAAGAAACAATAGTAGCAGTAGTATTAAAAGTAGTAATAGTAGGAGTAGTAGTAGTAGACGCAGGAGTAGTAGTAGTAATAGTAGTAGTAGTAGCAGCAGCAGCAGCAGTAGTAGTATCAGTAGAAGTAACAGTAGAAGTAGAAATAGCAGTAGTAGTAGTAGTAGTAGTAGTAGTATTAGAAGTAGTGGTAGTAGTAATGTACTAGTAGTAGACATAGTATTAGTAGTAGTATAAGTAGAAACATTAATAGTCGTATTAGTTGTCATTGTAGTAGACGCATCTGTAGTAGTAGTAGTAGTAGTAGTAGTAGTAGTAGTAGTAGTAGTAGTAGTAGTAGTAGTAGTAGTAGTAGTAGTAGTAGTAGTAGTAGTCATTGTAGGAGTAGTTTAAATAGTAGTTGTATTAGTAGTAATAGTACGAGTAGTAGTAATAGGCGTAGAAGCAGAAGTAACAGTAGTAGTAGTAGTAGTAGAGTAGTAGTAGTAGTAGTAGTAGTAGTAGCAGTAGTAGTAGTAGTAGTAGTATTAGTAGTAGTAATAGGAGTTTTAGAAGTAGTAATAGATGTTGTAGTACACCCAGTAGTAATAGTAGTAGTAGAAGTGGTGGTATTAGTAGTAGTCACAGTAATAATGGTTACAGTAGTAGTAGTTGTAGTAGAGGAAGTTATAGTAGGAATAGTAGTAGTAGACGCAGTAGTAGTAGGATTACTAGTAGAATTGTAGTAGTAGTAGTAAAATGGTTGTAGGTGTAGAAGCAGTAGTAAAAACAGTATTAGTAGTAAAAGTAGTATTAGTAGTAGTAGTAGTAATGGCAGTATTACTTGCAGTAGCTGAAGAAGTAATGGTTGTATTAGTAGAGGTAGTAGTAGAAATAGTAGTAGGAGTAATAATTGTAGAAGTAGAGTTAGTAGTAGTAGTAGTAGTAGTAGTAGTAGTAGTAGTAGTAGTAGTAGTAGTAGAAGTAGTAGTCGTAGTATTAGTAGACGCAGTAGTAATATTCGTAATTATAGTAGTAATAATAGTAGAAGTAGTAGTTATAGGGATAGTAGTAGCAGTAGTAATAGAAGTAGTAGTAGCAGACGCAGTAGTAATAGTAGTATTATTATTAGTAGTAGTGCTTAAAGTAGAAGACGCAGTAGCATTGGTAATAATTGCAGTGGATGCATTAGTAAAAGTAGTTGTAGACGCATTAGTATTAGTATATTAGTAGTAGTAGTATTAATAGTAATAGGAGTTGTAGCATTAGTTCTAGTATTAGTAGTAGTATTAGCAGTAGTAGTACAAATATTAGTAGTAGTATTTGAAGTATTAATAGGAGTTTTAGCAGTAGTAATAGTAGTATTAGTAGTGGACGCAGAAGTAATAGTAGTAGTTGTAGTAAAAGAGTAGAAATGGGAATACACAGTAGTAGTAGTGGTAACAGTATAAGTAGTAATAGTAGGAATAGGAGTAATACACGAAGTAGTAGTAGTCAAATGGTAATACTTGTAGTATTTGTAGTGAGTGAAATGAGATAGTAGAAAAAGTGAGTAGTAGTAGTAGAAGTAGTAGTAGTAGTAGTGAGTATTAGTAGCAGTAGAAGTAGTATTAGTGAAAAGTAGTAGTAGTAGTAGTAGTAGTTGAGTAGTGAGTAGTAGTAGTATTAGTAGTAGTAGTAGTAGTAGTGGTAGTAGTAGTAGTAGTAGTAGTAATAGTAGAAGAAGTACACGAAGTAGTTGTAGTAGTAGTAAAATTAGTAATAGTAGCAGATATGGTAGTATTATTACAAGTAGTAGAAGCAGTATTGGGAAAAGTAGTAGACGCAGTGGTAGAAGTGGTAACAGTAGTTTTAGTTGTAGTCGTCTAAGAATACGTAGCAGAAGACACAGTAGTAGAAGTAATAGTATTAGCAGTGGTAATTGTAATATTTATAGTAGTAGTATTAGTGGTAGTCATAGTAGAAGTAGTACACGCAGCTAAGTAGTGGTAATATACGTAGAACTCCTAGTAGTAGCAGACGCGGAAATAGCAGTAGTAGTAGAAATATAAGTAGCATTTGTAGTAGCACTTTTGATAGTAGTAGTTTTTGTAGTAGTAGACGCAGTAGTAGTATTGGTAACAGTAGCCATACTTGTAGTTGGGGTATTTATAGTTAATATATAAGTGGTAAACGCATTAGTAGTAGTATAACTAGAAGTAGTTGTAGTAGTAGTAGTAGTAGTAGTAGTAGTATTAGTAGTAGTAGTAACAGTATTAGTAGTAGTAGTTGTAGTAAAATGGTAGTATTAGTATAAGTAGCAGTTAAAGTAGTAGTACTAGAAGTAGACACAGTGGTAGTAGTAATAGAAATTTTGGTAGTAGTTGTAGTAGTAGTAGTAGTAGTAGTAATAGTTGAAGTAGTATAAGAAGTATAAGGAGTAGTAATATACGCAGTATTAAAAGTAATAGTAGTAATTATATTATAAGTGTACTAATATGAGTAGTAAGAGTAGTTATAGTTGCAGAAGTAGAAGTATTACTATTAGTAGTAGTACTGCTACTAGTATTAGTTTTAGTATGAGTAGAAATAGTTAAATGTTAGTAATAGTAGTATTTGTAGAAGTAGTAGTAGACGCAGTACTAATAGTAGTAATAGCAGTAGTAGAAGTAGTAATAGTAGTATTTTTGGTAGTAGTAGTAGTAGTAGTAGTAGTAGTAATAGACGCAGTTTTAGAAGTAGTAACGGTAATAGTATTTCTATTATAAGTAGTAATAGTACGAGAACAATTAGATGACGCAGTATTAGTAGTAGTAATAGTAGTAGTAGCAAACAATTTAGTAGAAGTAGTATTAATAGTTGTAATAGTAGTTGTGTTGTTATAAAAGTTGGAGTAGTAGAAGCAGTATTAATAGAAGTAGTTTTAGAAGGAGTAGACGTGGTAGTAATATTAACAGTAGTAGTTGTAGTAGTAGAAGTTGTTATTGTAGCAGTAGTAGTATACGCATTAGTGGTAGTAGTAGAAGACGCAGTAGTAATAGTATAATAGTATTTGTAGTATTAGTAGTAATAGAAGTAGAAGCATTAGTAATAGTAACAGTAGGAATAGTAGAAGTAGTATTAATAGGAGTTTTAAGCGGTAATAATAGTAGTTGTAGTCGTAGCCTCAGTAGTAATAGAAGTAGTTGTAGTAGTAGAAGAAGTAGACGCAGTAATAGTAATTGTATTAGTAGAAGTAGTATTAGTAGTAGTAGTAGTTGTAGTCATACAGCTATGGTGGTATTATTATTATTATTAGTAGTAGTAGTAATTGTAGTAGTAGTAGTAGTAGTAGTAGTAGTAGTAGTAGTAGTAATTATAGTAGACGCAGTAGTAGTAGGGGTAACAGTGGTAGTATTTGTATTAGAAGTAGTAATAGTAGGATTAGCCGCAGTACTAGTAGTATTAATAGTAGTAGTTGTAGTAGTAGTTTTTAGTAAAATGGTAGTTTTGGTATTAGTGGTAGTTGTAGCACAGTAGTTGTAGTAGTCATAGTAATACTAATAGTCTAAGTAGACGTAGTAGTAGACAAAGTATTAGTAGTAGTAGTTAATGTAGTATTAGTGTTAGTAGATGTAATATTAGAAGTAATAGTAGTAGTAATTGAAGTAGTAGACGCAGTAGTAGTAGTAGTGGTAATAGTAGTAGCAGTAGTAGCAGACGCAGCAGTGGTAGTATTTGTAGAAGAAGTAGAAATAGTATTAGTAGTGTTTATAATAGTAGTAGTAGTACTTGTAGTAGTTTTAGTAGTAGTAGTAGTAGTAGACGCAGAAGAAGTAGTGGTAATAGTAGTAGTAATAGGAGTAGAAGCTTTAGTAATAGCAAGAGTAATAGACGCAGTGTTATTAGTTGTAGAAGTGCTAGTAGTAGTAGTAGAAGAAATGATTGTTTTAGTTGTAGTAGTTGTAGTTTAATTTACCGGTCTCATTTATCCCGCTATTTTCCTTAACCGCGTATGACGACTATTCGTTGCAACTATACCACTGCCACTCACAACTTTTTGGTCCTAGTTTAATTGATTTCTATTGTAGTTTAATTTTCTACTTACGGTGATGCCTTTCTTCGTAGTTATGCTTTCTGTCGCTCAGGGACAAGCCAGTTCCTTTGCAATTAGCTTTCGCAATAAGCTTTTGCATTGTTTCTCTTTTCATTGATATCATAAAGTCCCTTTGGTTAATGTTAATTTCCCCGCCATTAGGCATAGATTTTGGCTTACCGCTCGATTTACCCTATTTCGTTGTTGACACTATATCCTTCTGCATAGGTTCCTGTTGGTCAGATTGGATTGTTTTATTCGCCTCTTTCTCTTCCTTCCTTTTTTTTAATTCCTTAAGTTTTACTGTACGTCCAACATATCTCTTTACGTTGCTTGCGCCCAGCAGCTTTCTAAATTTTTCCTGCTGATTAAAATCCGGGTTTTCATTTCTGACACCGCTTAAGGATTCAGTTGTGGTAAAAATGATACAGTTTTGTTACTCATTTCTTTAATAAAACCAATTAAAACTGTTTCTTTGCATGAGGGAAATTTCGGGAGGTTGATCCACGATCTTCCGGGTGCGCATCATTTTTGCTTGTTTGTTGAGTCCCGTTGTCGTCGTCATTTGCTTCCCAGTCTTCGATTACACAGTTTTCCCCTTCATCCGATTTAGGGGTTGTCAGCGTGCGCCTTGCCCATTTTCGATTATAGTTTATTTTCCTTTGTAGTCTAAACTACTTGGGCATTTTCTCTGGGTTTTAAGGGGTAGACGTTCGCCACGTGACTAAGAAACGTATCCCAGGCCTAAAATAGATTGTCACATTTTAATTCATACCATAAACGATACTGCGCTTCATCGAGGTGAGCCCAGACAGCTCTGCCAGAGGACGGACCGGTTTCAGACATTTTATCGCTTGAGTCGGCTCCAGTAGGCTTTTATGGCATTGGTTTGCATACCAGTTTGCGGATTAACAAAGAACTTGCTATGATTAACATTGAAGTGCTCTTAGCCCTCCTCGGGAAGCCTGCTGTAGGCCTTCCATTCGTCGGTTACTACGACACTCCCCTTAGCAACCCACTTCGTTATCACCGTCTTCAACGCTGGCCAGCTTCGGTTGTTTACATGTTCGAATACGGCCTTTCTTATGGACGTATCATACATTCCAACTACCCAACATTGACGTCCTGCTCTTCCATTATTATTCTTTCGCTTTGCAACCATTGTCTCGGCCACCTGTACTTCTATATCCTTGCCACCTATCTGGCCTACGGCGCTCATGAGTGCACTGGTTGACACATTGCGACAAATTGCGTACCACTGCATTGCAGTATTGCGATGCACCCCTACCAGTGCGGCACAGCGCTTGACTCGGACGCCTTCTACGTACCGGAAGACAATTTTCATTATCTTCCCGAGGGTTAACCTACTACCTTCGAAACTAGTACCCTTTTTTAGGCACTACTTGCGTCTGCAGCGGGTACATTTAAATAAGAAGCCGTCTGTCTGCTCTGCCAAGGCCTGCTGGTTCATTTTGTTTCCACATGCGCAGAACATATCTATAGGTAGTAGTCGCCTTTCTTGTAAGAAGTGACAATTCGGTTGGAGTCTACTAATTTCATTATATTTTTTTCATCCTTTGACGTATTCAACTGAGGTCCTCTCCTTCTTTTTCTTCCTTGTGGTGAAATCCTACAATGGGGATAAAAAAATTAACATACACCTTGCCTTCAAACTAATTATTCTGTATTTCCGGTGTCACTTTTCTTTTGTTCTTTTTTTATTTAGTTCTATTACTTTCCTATATTTTCAAACATGTGACACATAATCTACTATTAATTTTGTTTCGCTTACACATATCTATACCCATAAATTACTTAAACTTTGTTATTTCCAAAAGTTCCCCTTTTTAAAAATATTAATTGCGTCTGCATATCTATAAAACTTTCCTTCAGTTATTATTTCGCATTCATTAAATTTCACATTATTTTTCGTATTCCTTATTCCACAAACACCTTTACCACCTGCGATTTGTTGAACACAAAGTTTTACTTATTTAACTTATTAAAGCACACGTCATATACGGGATTAAATCCATATTAACGTTCTTACCCTGATTCCGTTTCCCTTTCGTACATTTGCCCTTGCTTCTGGTTGTGTTAATTAGTGATCTCATCCGTCAGCTTCAATTTAAAATGCCTTCCATTACAGCGCGCTTTAGCTGCCTTCTTCTTATTGGCTCCGATTTCATCAGATCAGTTAGCTTTAATTTTCAACCAATGGGGACCGTTAATTACACACCTGCTTTCTCATTGGATGACGAACTGTTTATTTTCATGTTGAGCGGGTTATTTTCCCCTCATTTAAACTTTATAAATTTAGGATTTCAGATTACTCTCACCGTTTTGACTGCTGTTTTTGTTGTTCTTATGACCCACCCATAAAACCCCTATTACCACGGTTCCCGTAAGACACGCTCTTGGGGTTATGCATTTATTCTGGGACCCGGCTATTGTGCCTCCACCAAACGTTGTCGTCCTCGTACCGAGCACAGAAATCAAGACCGTTTGCTTGATATTCCCCATGAAGACATTAACGAGTTCTGGACCAAGTGGCGAACCCATTGCCACCCCATCTATTTTCCTGCACAGGCAGTCCTTGCAGAAAAGCAGGATCTCGTGCATGCATCGCACCAGGAGCTCTTTTAGGGTCTCTATTGTCATTCAACAACTCCACGTAAGTACTCATTTGTAATCTAACCGGCATTTTAAGATTTTAGTAAAAATTGCATAAAATAGCTCACTGACTGTGCATTTTTCACGAGCAGTGGTGATGGATACCTAAATGGCCATTTTGGCTCTTCTGACGTCACCGGCTAACCATAAACTAATCGTAGGAAGATAAATTGTGGACTTCGAGTACAAAGTTTGTTTTTTTACCGCGTGTGTAAGTCAAACGCTCCACTACCATGTCTTAGACTCGCTTCGTGTCTTCTGCCAACCGGATCTATACAGTTACAGGATAAGCATGTGCACTCACCTCGTCGTATTCATTTGCAAAGCTCAAATTAATTAAAAAACACTACTTGACTATTAATTTGCAATTAACTGTGCAAATGCGACAAGCCAAAAAGCGCATGGCATGAGTAGACACCGACAGCTTGTATGGCATTCACTGACTCAGTGCTACAGGTATCAGGAGTTTTGGTGAGAGTTATTTCTAGGGTTTATTTTCTGCCCAGTAAGCTGTACTGCTGCCGCTGCTGCTGCTATCTCTGACACTGGTCTCGTTTCTACCACAAAGCTCTAGTTAATATTTTTCAGCTCTCTGTTGGTGACGGTTCAAATAGCTGTTATTTAGCCACCCTACTTGGGCTACCTCACAGTATTTTATCCCTGCCTAAAAGGGGAAATTTTTTATCGAAAACAAATTTCACTTCCACTGTTGACTTTTGCAACGTCTGGTTTATGAGATTTGGTTACTAAAAGCAGTATTATTAATCCTTGACGTCAGGAAAATGTATAATTCAGTTGCTCTTCTAAAAATCTGCATAAACGACATAAAGTCCTTCAGTCAGCTATTTGAATGTAGCACTTGGCCGCTTGCCATTCGCATCTTCGAATGAACATTTTCTCAGAAGTTGCTCTGCTCCACCAATCCTAGCATTAGGGATCTACAGCTGTTCGTGTATGCTCAAATATCATTGTGTTCATTTTTGTATAGTCGAAACAAAACGGGCCAACCAACACTCAAACTAGACTCTAAAACAAGACCATGCATACTTGCATGTTCAGCAGCTGATAAACTAACAGTAAACGTGCCTCTTCCGTAGAAATGCATCTTTAACTTCTTTTTCGAAATTATCCAATTTGCCCTTCAGTTGACAGCAAATGTCTCTTTTGATGGTTGAGTATTGAAGCTTCGTTATATTTTTATCTGTTTTTTATTCTCTTACCTTCGGACAAATCCTTTCAGGCCACTTAATAATTTTTCCACAAATACTTTGGTCGTGGGAAAAGAATGGTGATTAAGTCCGTTCAGAAGTCAGGACCAGCTAAGATCCGAAGAAAGGAGCTTGTCTACTAACTGCAATTCAGGTCATACGCTTGTAGAAAATAATTTAAAATAAGCTTACGTTGTGTTTACGCATTCTCTCGGGCAAAGAGCCTTTAACCCTCCGAGCTGCCTATAAGTGCGCTTAGATCTACATCGTTTGTGGCGTATCAGTATAGGTTAATTGGGCGTGTTGTGAAAATAAAACGGAGATATCTCTGTGAGTTGGGCTGTCTGGAGTCGGTAAAGAGGCACTTTACGTATTACTCTAAAACACGTGCTCGATACTGCTCATCGGATGGACAGCGACGATGTGATTTTCGTATTCGGCAGTGTACATAACAAACTGGCCACAATAAAAAAATCTAGAAAACGGAACGAGGAAAGTTTAAGTCCAAGTCCTAATTTCATCGTGACCTGGTGCAAGCCTGTCCGACGTCCACAGATCGTTTTTTGCGTCTCTTGGTATCCTTCGCTGCAATAGCCACATCTCCCGACGGATCTGCTTAAGGGTCGAACTTTCCTCCATTCCAGGCAAATTTTTAAGCACTTTTGCTGTGTTGTCTGTGAAATCTGTCGTTTTACTGCAAGATAATACTTACGCCAAATGCGACTCGCAGTTCCAGCTCAGGCTCGGTGTAAGGATGCCATTCTTTTATACAAGTTTTCCTTTTCTGGCTTAAACTTAAAACTTTTCACTTTTCTTAATTTATTTTAGCATGAAACTGATGTCAACCAAAACTAACAGTTAAATTCTGCTCTGGATGCCGAATGCATTTTTTATTCCTCTAAATGAAGTCTTCTTTGGCAAACTCTTCTTTCTAAAACTTCGTCTGAAAGAAATTTCGTTGATACAAAATGTGTGTCTTCATAATCCCCTATCCTAACACGTGAAGCTAAAATGTAGATATTCAACTGGAAACCTTCCAATATACGGTGGTTCTTCTTTCCTTCCTTCGACGACTCAGCAATCAGTTATGAGGGATTCCTCAAATCTGCTATATGCCTCTGGGTTATTGAGCGATGTATTAACAGCCTTGGCAACAGAAAACGTGTGTCCTCGTCCTGCACACCCAAAGACTGAATGAAAAGGACAGCTTCCAGAACGCGCTAGGCATCTGTAGACAACGTGCGCCGTTGACAAGCGCATGTTTATGTTGGCATGGTGGCAGGCTTTTGTCCTGCCAGCCATCTGCGCCATCTCCTGCCTACAGTCTTTTTGACTTAGTCATGACATCGGGTCTGGGCAGGGGAGGAGAAGAGGGTGCGGTAGATGCAGTGTTAGTCTAATCTACTGTACTCTAATTCATGCGCAAGTCACCGTCCCTGTGTCACAATTCTTCCATACACACGGTGAAACTGGTAGAAACCGACGGTCAAACTATCTAGCTGATTTTAATGGTTATAATTGACTGAATGGCGGTAGAAATGGTCCGAAGCAGTTCTGTATCACTCTAACCGCATTCTCTCTAGTGCCTCTAACCGTAAATTATAAATTGGCCGACTTCAACTTTGTAATTCTTTACTTCTTCGTGACCTTTGAAGCCCCTAGGGAGTTTCTTTGCTTGTGGAAGCCAACAGCTGGCGGTGTGCCAACTCCTGATTCAAAGTGCCCAATGCCTAAGATGTCTTAGAAGTACCAAATAATTTTCCCCCATCTTTGTCCCCGAGTTATTTCGGGCAGTTAATGAATGAGGTACACGGTAGACATGAGATGTGTCCGCTCTCCTATTCAGCCTAGGTCATACACCCCTCGTTGTTTCTGTCAAACCGCCTAGATGATTGGACATATCCATCCGCCCTATCAACTATGTTGCGCATTCATCCGTAGGTGGGCTTCCCATCAACTAAAGCTTGTTTAGGCTTGAAGAAAACCCAGCCATGTAAATTCGTGTGGTAACACCACCTTCAAATGATCGGTTACCTATAAAACGAGTAGATGTTAACTTTTAGTATCATTCAATTGGGCTTGCATAAAACCTGTTATACTGGCGACCAAGACAGACGTGAAGTGGAATATTGCTTTTTGTCTCATTTAGATGATTGGCTCTCGCCCTTTTATCACTGAAATCCTTGGTGACAGGCAGTCTGTATTAGTTTTTTCTCATTAGTACTGAGAAAAGTCGCTCGAGACTGTCATGAGCGCTGGTAATTGCAGTCGCCAGTCTAAGCATTCAGTGAGACGCTATTCACTTAATTATTAATTCCTCATAATTAAAGTCATTTCTGCAGCAGCCACGTGCTAGGACACAATTAACCTTCCTGCTTTATGTCAATAGACGAAGGCCCTGCAATTTAATGCAGAACCGGCAACGTGCTGGCCAATATTTTTGCCCACCCAAAGTGATACAACGAAACTGAAGAGGTGGTGATTTCTCCAGCATGTGGTTAGTAGGATAAGCCAATTCCTAGCACATGTGTGTCATATAAAACAGGACCTTTGAGTTCTTGTGCGAGAAATGAGCCTGCTGCGAGTCACATCGGGGGTGAGGCTCGTTAGCCTATCTGTTCTGACAGATGGGGCAGCTAATAGCCAGAATTTCACAACGAATGAGAAGCCCCTACGTTCATCCTGCAGTGGTGGTTCGTTTTGTCGCCACCCCTTTTATCCCACGTCTCATGTAGCGGAATACGAATCGCTCTATCGATGCTTTGTTTGCTTAAATGACTAGAGTATGGTCACAAAGTATTTCATATGAGGACAATATTTCGTGTGAGGCTAAATAAAGATAATTGAAATGGCCTGGAGGTCTTACAATCGAAAGTAGGCATTTGAGGAATCTGTAAGTGTTGCATTTTCTCCAGAAATATTCAGAGGCAGTTATATTCTCACCAAATTACCGATGTTTGACAGTGCCTAGTTACTGTCTATCTAGATCCTTTTGGTGTGATAGTGCATTTTTTAACTTTAACCGTACTTTAGGTTTGCAGGGGGTTGAAGACCCGTAGTGCACTTTTGCTGCATTCTATGTTATGTAAATGACCCAGGAATTTTTGACTTACTTGATTCTTTCTGAATTCTAGTACGTTTAGTTCCCATTTGCTTTAAGTTTTAAAAGATCTTACTTTTTCAGTTTATTTTTTACTTCAATTTCACTTGAGCACGCAATATTTTTATGCTTTTTCATTATACGGATAATCTTCTCCCAAGAAACCCGCTTTCAAATCTGCCCCCAACCACGAATGGCTTGCTCAGTTTTTCTTTGCCTACCGAATCCCTGAGGTTGACAAAAGACTGTTTGATTTTCCGTTGCAAGTATTGTTCACAATTTCCTTTTGATTTCGTATTAGATACTTTTCTTATGCTCCTAACATCCCGGGCCTATGGCCCTTGCAGTAAACCATGCTTAATAAAGACTGCAGGTAAATTATTTACCCTCACCGTTCTAAACCAAGCCCGAGTCTGCCTGGTTTTCTTGCCAGGAGACGCTCCGTGATTGTAAGCTCACCTATTTTTGCTACATAAGACGAACGTCCATTCTCAAATTTTCTTAATTAATAACATTTTTAGGTTGCTAAGACTGCGAGAGAGCTACTAAGCAACCATTTACCGTTTCCGCTTGTTTAGAATAAAGCAACCAGAATTACTCTTGCTAAAATAAATTAATTAAGTGGAAATCGGCACAACTAACATAACGGAAGGTTCCCACCAATCATTGTTCTTATTCTGAACACTGACATCGCATGACATTCTGTCCCCTCTTTTTGTTTCGTTGGACAATTGGCTTGAGCAATGGCATGCTGATTTGTCATTTGTTATGACTACAATGATGTTGTCCTGCAATTTATTAGTGTTGAGGTTTGAGTTGAATCTGAAGAGTTGATCATACAAACCCAAAAAACATTTCGTTTCTCATTAAAAGAGCTATATTAAATGAAGACATAAGAATTTAGGGGTTAAACATGGGACCATATTCACAGCACTGGTACTAGCTAACAGTCCAGAAATGTATTTTATCACTTTTCGGCCATTGATTCACAATACTGTGAGGTTTCATGCTAATCAGTTGATCCCCAGCATTCCCTGCGTGCTTTTTGTGAGATAATCAAATTTGCAAATTGCTGGTTCCACCTGGAACCCTTAAATATACTACTGGCTTTTTGCTGGTAATTTACTGAATATGACGCGGTAATCTTGTTGTGGCTGACAGAAGTTGGCCAGAATGTTCTCATTAACATTCACTTTGCGTCAACATGTGAGCGAGCCTCAGATGGGGCACTACCTGGAGTAAGCTATGACTGGTTGACGACGGCTAATGAGCTAGAAATGGCCATTTCGGTCATCCCTTGCCTTTGTTGGCATTGCTTATTTGCCTCTGCTACTGCTGCGGCTTCTGGCGTGGCTCGAGAATAAACCCTAAGGCAAAGCGGGACGAGTTAGTTCCGTTAACGATCGGTGAGTGTTCATCAACGAGAGACTGACTTACTCCAAGTTAGCTATAGATGTCTGAGTATTTCAAAAAGCAGCAACAAATATGCATGTTGGAATGGTTCCTCTCATTGGGCTGGATTGCATATTCCTCATACAAAAGTGACATAATTGTATGCAGGAAATTTCTGTTTATCAAATCATCCATGCAAATGCTGTGCAATTTAAGCATACTATATATTTTGGATATGCCTAGCGCAATAAAGATTAATGATTGCGCTAGCCAGCGTTGCGATGTTCTGCCACTAAGGGATGTGGATACGAAAAAAGTACTGACCAGTGGCGCTTAGCACCATGCTGATCACCTTGAATGCAGCTGTCATCAAAAGAAACGCCAGAAATGTAGGAAAAGTTCTCTCATAGAAATACATGTATAACTGGGTAAAAGGGTTCAACGGAAAATTATGAATGGAGCGTTATATTTTAGATATGTCCGATGTGGGGATATTCTCTCATGTTCTTTGGATTAATGGTGGGTAGAGCGGTGCTCTAAGTAACTTCAAGGTTTGGATGTTTGGTTGCGGTGTCGGGGGTCAGTTTTTGAGGGAGAAAGGGGTTGCTGGTACATTCACTGACACAAGATCACACTAAGCATATCGTGTGCCCGTGTCAAAATGGGTGTCTTCACTCCACTTAAACGAACTGTTAGTCTCGTTGTTCATTAAACTGGGCCTTTCCCCTATTTTGTAATAGCAATAAGAATTAATTTAACAAGTAAACGTTTCATTTAATTCGCCAAAACAATAAAGCAGTGCTTTTAATTTATAATGTTTGATTGTGCCTTTAATACGAACAAGAAACATCACGATAATATTGACTTCTCGTCAGATCAAGCAGTTCTTTTTTGTTTCAGTTAAATCTATCTAGGCAAAAGAGAACTACCCTGAATACATTTTGCACATTTTTATGGAAGCGAAAGCCGAAGTTCGTAATAGCAGAGACACGAATGTGTCTGAACGAAGTTTTCAATTCAGTTACTTTTCTCAAAGACATTCCGCGTATCCTATTTTCCTCGCATCAGCAGTATCCAGTCATTCCGTGCTTCACTGAGCTGACTGTTGCTACTCGGATTTACCAGAGTTAATGCTAATGGACCACGCTGTCAAACCAGCAAACTCGCTCGCGGCACCCATGTGAATTTAGCTATTTGCTGGCCGATTGAAAATCTGCACGTGTTACCATGCTCTGCAAACAAAGGCCTGTCAATAAACCTAACTTTTATCTGTTGCAAAACTAATCAAAAACCAGGTGAGCAAATATAAATACTCTTTGAGATCCTACCCCGATTCCGCGGAGAACTGTCATGCTTGGAAAACTTCATGTACTGATTGGACCACTGTGCTAGAGTATTTTGTAAAGGAAGTATAGACTATGCAATCTGAATCCGTTTTCAAAAGGTCAATGATAGTGTACAACAGAATTTTGCAATGCGAAATCTCAGCTGAACAGGCGTTGTTGTAAGTTCCTAATGTTGACTCAAGACCTTTTAATTTTATTGTCCTTGAGGACCCTATAAGCACCACCAATTATTTGTTCTCCAACTCTGACAATTTGATCTTCGTTACGTCTTCACTAGGACTGTTCCGGACTATACTGTTTCAACTGCATGTACATACTTGCTTCCTGCTCATCTGGAAATCTTTCTTGTGCCAAAATTCATCATAAAACGGATCAAATTGGAATTTGTTTATCATCTTATTCAAGTTGACTGCGCAGGCTCTGCACCAATAAAAACTGACAACCACTCAGGGAACCAAACGTTTACAACCTCGTGAAGATCTGAAGTAATCCACGACCTTCGACATTTCCGAACGGCTAAGTCGTTCCTGAATATCCTTCATACCGTTTATAGTATTTTTCAAAAGTGTTTTTGAACAAGTATAAACATTTTTGCTCATATTGCATTAAATACTCGCCATACTCCAAAGCAAGTCAGAAATTTTCGTTATACACTCAAAGAAGAACATACGTTTACGCAGTGTTTTAACATTTATGGACTCAAAACAATTGTTTGCTAGCAACAGAACCAGTCACGGAACTTCCTTTAAAGGAAAGCCTGTTGAGCTGGCTTCGACATCCACGACTGGCACTCAATCAGTTTATACTTACAACCAAAAACCAGCAAAGCGCGCAAAAAGCGTAATAGTAGCCAAATCCGTTGGCTACGAGGACGAATCTTGCGTTGGATGTCCTTTTATTTTACTAAGAGTTCAAAAACTGGAAAATTAGCTTGCAGACTTAAGGAAGCTCTTGCAAGATAACATTACTCGACGAAATACGCTTAGCAATATTCCAGTTAAAAAGGCAGTGGCTAAAGCACCAAAAGTATCAAAAACTACAATTTGTTACAGCTCACAATGTTCAGACGCGATTACCCATAACGACCGGATAACAGAAACACAGTCTCTGAATCCTACGGACGACGACCAGAGCAAACAACAAATCTCATCCTGCTATCTTCGGTGTTCTAAAGAGCCCGTAGTTGAATCCGAAGTAACAAACGCGTGGCAAGCTGTAATGGGGAAACACCACAACAGGAGGACAAAGTCACAATCAACTCTGATGGATTCATTGAAGCCTTCAGATGAGAGTATGGTCAGAGGTAGACTAAATCCCAACGAGAGCTCTGTAAACCGTTCTCGTGCCCCTAAGGAGAACTTGGGAGGAAGCGAAAATTCCAAGCACCAGGATCGACAACAGTGTTTAGTTATTCAGGGTTTGCACGATTCAACTGCAGTCCGACCAGAAGACCGTGTCGCCGAAGACCTTGCTTCGTTTAATGGCCTCCTAAACCAGTTGCCACCACCGGGCGTGGAAGCAAAAGTTATTAAAGCATTCTGGATCGGCAAAAAGTCTGAAGACAGCCTAGGAACGCCGCGACTGCGACCTCTGAAAATAATGCTAAAGAGCAAAGACCAAAGCAAGGCGATCCTATCCAAAAAAACTAACCTCGGTTACTCGCATAAAGAGGTTTTTTCAACCGGACTACTCCCCTACGGAAAAGCTGAAACGCCGGGAACTTGTCTCGGGACTAAAATCAAGCCTGAAGGCTGGCGAACACAATCTGGCTATTTTCAAGTGGAAGGTAGTTCAAAAGAATACGAAATTTCCATTGAACCAGCCGATTGTTCTGAGGACAACGGCAGCCACCTCACTAACGCTAAAACCATCAGGGAACCAATTGCCCATAGATATGTCAGAACTGATTCCGTAACGCCCAGCGTTCTCACTAAAGAAACCAGAGTTACCGAAAATCATCAAGAAACGGAAAAGACATACGACCTTGACGTAAGAGGAGACGCAGTTGGGCCCATAAAATTGACAAACGCAACAGGAAATTTGGTTGGTGCAAAATTTAAGTGCTTGTATACAAATGCACAAAGCCTTTTATCAAAACTTGATGAGTTAAAAATTTGCCTTGCCGAAGTATCTCCGGATGTGATAGCAGTAACCGAAACCTGGCTGTCGGGCAGTATTCGAGATAGCGAAATAACATTGTCTGGATACCAAATATATCGGAGGGACAGATAAAACCGACAGGTGGTGGAATAATTGTGTATGTGAAAGACGTGCTAATATATTCTGACAAGACGAGCAAGTTTGCGTGCAGCACCGAAGCCATATGGTTGAATATCAAGGCTCTTGGCACTCCATGTCTAGATGTCCTCATTGTCTATCGGCCACCTAGGATAGACTGAGTCGCGGACACCCACTTATTGGAACAATTAGAAAATTTCTCCAGTCGACTTAATGTCATGATTATGGGTGACTTCAACGCACCAGGAATTAACTGGAGCACTGTTCAATCATCATGCCCGAAATCGACTTTTGATTATGTTTTTCTGCAAAAGACCTTGAAGGCACTGCTCACACAACATGTCCCTTTCCCCACCAGAACACGCGAAGGACAAAGGGCTAACTGTCTTGACCTGGTTTTCACGAAAACATCAGGCAGCATTGACGAGATTATTTCAATGCCTCCGCTCGGTCGTAGTGATCATGTGGTGCTTATGTGGGACTACTCCTTATTCTCCGTTGCGCCTGCTATAGAGGAAAAACGGCGTAACGTTTGGCGAGGAAACTTTCATCAGATGCGAGCAGATTTAACAGACATCAACTGGACCTCAATGTTTTCGAGCACCATGAACGAAGATTAGGAGTCCTTCCGAAATGTTCTTCTGCAACTTATGGACAACCACTGCCCGCTAACGAGTGTCCATCATAGCAAGCGTCCTGGGTGGCTAGACAGCAACTTAAAAAGGGAAATAAACAGGAAGCACAAGTTGTGGAGAAAATATCGCGAGTCTAATCAAGTCGCCTATTTTAATAAGTATAAAACACAGAGAAACAAAATGAGAAGCCTTATTCTTAAAACGCGAAGACAATTTGAGAAGTCTTTGTTGCAAAAGGCAACGCAGAAGCCAAAGTTAGTCTACAGTTACCTTTGTAGATGTACAAGGAATAAACATAAAATACTGCTGATTAAGACTGCGTGGGCGTCAAAATGTCTGAAAACAGGGAAAAAGCCGAGTTCTTTTCACAGTTCTACCGCTCAGTCTTCACAAACGAAGCAAGGTTCCTTCGTCCCTCAGTGGATAACCCGCCAACTGCAAGCATTAGCGACATACTTTTCTCAGAATTTCTGATCCAAAAGGAATTAAAAGAACTAAAAGAGTCGAAATCCCCAGGACCAGACGAGCTTCCACCCAAGCTTCTGAAAGAACTCGCCAATGAACTTTCTGCACCTCTGTCAGTGCTCTTTCAAAAGTCCTTTGACTCCGGGACACTTCCTCTCGATTGGAAGCTGGCACATATAACTCCCTTGTACAAAAGCGGTAGCCGGTCGTCAGTGACAAACTACAGGCCCATAAGCTTCACATGCATCCTTGGCAAGATTATGGAATGGATCATCAAGAGCGAATTGGTGAAATTCCTAGAGACTCATAATTTGTTATCAAGCTGTCAACACGGGTTCAGAAAAGGAAGATCATGCACAACGAATTTGCTGTATTCGCTCCAGAGGTTGATCCAAGCACTTGAGGAGAGACACGCGGTTCACATGGCCTTCATTGACTTTCAAAAGGCCTTCGATACTGTGCCGCACGAGAGACTGCTGTACAAGCTAGAAAGAATTGGAATCAGAGGTAACCTCCTCAAGTGGATCGAAAACTTCCTCGGGGGTCGGCGCCAGGTTGCGTGCATCGGCCAAGAGAGGTCAAGTTCTGCTGCGGTCGAGAGTGGGGTTCCTCAGGGTTCAGTACTAGGGCCAATACTGTTTTTAATATACGTGAACGATTGTGTCAGGAATCTCGACAGTGAAGCAGCAATGTTTGCCGATGACATTAAAATCTGGAATGTAATCCAGAGCCCTGCTGACAAAAATAAACTGCAGATTAACCTAACTCGGTTGGAGGAGTGGTCGAATCATTGGCTTTTGCGGTTCAACTTCGATAAGTGTACAATACTTCGCGTAGGCAACCCATCTGGATCTGCTGAAAGTAGAAGTTACTTTCTCAACGGTGAAGCCTTAAAAGACGTGGAAACCCAAAAGGACCTTGGTGTGCTGAAGACCACCATCTTAAAACCATAGTCTAACTGCTCGAAACTGGCCAAGAGCGCAATTTAGGTGTTGCATGCCATCAGACGAGCCTTTTTGGATTTCGATGAAGATCTTTTCGCTAAGAATTTTGGAACATTCATTCGGCCGCATTCGGAATATGCTATGCACGCCTGGAAACCCTGGACAGTTCAAGATCAGAACTGCTTCGAAAGAGTACAGAGGAAAGCCACCAAAATGGTTAGAAGTCAAAGCTCCTTGCCATATCCAACCCGCCTAATGAATCTTAATCTGTTCCCTTTGAGTTATAGGCAAATGCGTGAAGATCTCCTGCAGACATTCCGCATTGTGAAGGGATTGGATTGTTGCCTGGAATTCTCGGACTTCTTTGAATTTGCCGCCACGACCCATCGCCGAGGTCACCCATTGAAACTGCGTGTCCAGCAGGCGAGCCTGGATGTGCGCAAGTTCTCCTTCTCTGTCAGAGTGGTTAAAACCATGGAATGCCCTCCCTGAAGATGTTGTGATGTCACCATCGCTGGAAAGCTTTAAAAGGAACCTTGACAGTTTTATGTTCCGCAACGAGCCTGAGCGATGAGAAATTTATCTTAACCCTCGAGAGTCGTGCACCACTTGTCATATTTTATGACCGCTTTTTGTATCTTTGCAACCCACATGGTTTCTCTGTATACCGCACTTAATTTGACGTTACAAATAGGGTACTCAAAGGCCCATGCTATTTCCCTCAATAAATTGAATTGAATTGAATTGAATTAATCTATGTCAATGACCAGCAGTCGTGGCCACAACTATTAAGAGTGTTGTTCTGTAAGGCTACGTTCTTGGCAATAATTTCTCGGGTTCTTCTTAGAAACATTGAAGTCATCATTTATCCTTCCAGGCTTCAAATCTGGAGCTCAATCTCACTTTCATAACTTTTTTAATATGTATAAAACGCAGTATCTTTAAAACTGCATAGAATAATACATTTTCGTAATCTTTTTGATTTTTGTCTTCCTAGTCAGCTTCTGAGCTCAACTCTTCAGGGACATCCACCTGTAAGATCTTCGATAGTTCGCACTTAGCCTTTCTAAATCTTATCCAGCCTGTTCATAGAAGACAGCATTCAGTGCTGGTTACGTACTTTGATCGTAGTAAAGCCTACAGCAAAGTGCCCCGTAGGCGTATTTTAGTAAACCTGAAAACTTTCCGTATCTAGCCTTCTCTACATGACTTTATTTGTTTCTATTTATCGGAGCGTAATCAAAAGATCATGGTTGATAATTTGCATTTAACACCTCACTCGAACTGACGTACTTCAATACCCTGTTCCGAGTGCGTTACTCTTTTTTCTTCAGAAATTATGACAAATTCTTAAGCGTGCATTCTCGCTTATGAGTTTGAGTCAATTTGTTCATGTTCTGAGGACAACACAAGTGTTTGCGTTCAAAAGTAATTTGAATCTACGTGGCTTATGGTAATGAAATTCAACTTGGCAGATGGGCTTATCTTTGGTCGACTGTAGTTTCATGTGGATCGGCCCCACTAAGCGTCCTGGTAACATAATCTTTCAAAATAACACACATTTAAATGGCCCGTGATAAAGGACCTAGGCCTTAGTTCGACCGTTATGTTTGTTTTGTCACCTCCTACAGATAAGCGTTCTGCAAAGACCACACAGATATGCGATTTTACCTCATATTTATCCTTTACAAAATGAAGCGTAGGCTTTACCACATGTCTGTTATTTCCATCTTCAAATACTGCCATCTGATTAATGCTTGCGAGTTTAGTTAAATTGAAAATGTCAGGGTGTTTTACCCGAATGCTATTCTTCGAGTGGAATCGAGTACGCCTTATACGGAGAGATTTGGTTTATTAAGGTGTTATCTGTTAGAAGACACCGAGCCGTTATTTGCTTCCAGTTTCACATTACCTTAAGCCCTAATACTCCACGTTGTTCAATTAGAAATTCTACCAGCAGCTTACCGCGGAAATTTTAATGTTCATAATGTCTGTTACCTTCCCTAATAGTTAAGTTCTGAACTCTGAAAATGCCCCTCCTGGAATATTATGGAAGATATTGCATGCCTTTCTTTTTGAGCTGGAACAACCCCACCTTAATTGTTCCCACTTTGTCTTGTGATTTGTTTGCTAAATCGATTGGTGTTTTCCCCCTGCAGCGATGATCATGGTGGGTATCAATGTCACTTCCTCGTTTCGACTATAAGTGATCTAGTTATCAGCATGGTGGGTTCCTCTGTTCCGTCAACTTTCTGGAGGGTTATGGACAACAAGGGGACTGCGGTCGATCATGATATTATACTTCTCTCTCAAGCCCTTGACGGTCGCTCCTTTTGTCATCCGATAAATATGTTTATCCTTTCTTCAGCGAATAGGTGGAATAAGTAAGCTAATACTTTTAAAGATTTTAACCCTAATGAGTAACATTCAGCTTATTTTTATGTGGATCCAAAGGTTTTGACCTATATAGCCTACCTAAGCGCAAGAGCAATTAGCAATTAGAATTTGGAAAACGACAGTTTTGTTGCTCTTTGGGTATGTAGTCTTTAACATGTGATAGGCCTGCCCGCACGAGCACATCGGCTTGTGAGCGATGCAGATACCAATCCGAAGGGTTGAGTTCAGTTCAGTGTATTTGAGGAAAATAGGCTTACGCCTTTGAAATCCCTATTTGTTACATAAAAGTAGCAAGAATAAGAAGCAAATTAAAGAAGTAACAGTCAAGTGAATGCAAGCAGGTTTACGTGGTACACTGATATTGTTAAGGTTAAGTAGTCACATAGTCTTCGTGGTACTGTAACATATGTATGTCAAGCCGATGTTTGAATGTATACACAGACTGGGACATAACAATCGCCTCAGGTAGGTTATTCCACGGTTCCACGACACGGTTGGTGAAAAAATACTTCCTCACATCCAATCTTACTTGGGGCACACTTAAGTTTGAATGGATGACCTCGGAGGAGTTTTTCGTAGTGGCGAGTTGGAAAAAAAGTCATCACATAGGAGGGCGCAATCCATGCCACGCACGATACGGAAGGTTTGTATCAAGTCTCCGCGCAACTGCCTATAACTCAGAGGATAGAGCTTTAGGTTATTTAGACGAATCTCATATGGCAGTTCAGATTGACCTCTTACTAATTTTGTGGCTCGCCGCTGCACCCTTTCGAGCATGTTGTAGTCCTGTTGCGTCCACGGTCGCCAGGCTTGGATCGCATATTCAAGATGTGGCCTTACAAACGTACCAAAGACTTTAGAAAAGCAGTCTTCATCGAAAACTTTAAATGCCCGCTTGATAGCGTACAGTATTGAATTGGCGGATTTAGCTGCCTTGGAACATTGCGTAGAAGGCTTCAGGTTGTCTTTCATCCAAACTCCAAGATCATTCTGTGTGTGTGCTTCTCGGAGTGGCAAACCGTTCAAATAGTAGGGTCGCATATCAGTGACCTGATTTCGATTTCCCAGGCGTAGCAGGGTGCATTTGTTTGAGTTGAAGGACAAGAGCCATTTGTGGGACCACTCGTCCAATCGACGAAGATTTTCTTGGAAATTGTCTGCATCAGCAGCATTGTGGATAATTTTACAGATTTTTATATCGTCCGCAAACATAGCAAAGTTACAGTCCAATTCCTGTACACAATCATTAATGAACAAGAGAAATAGGATCGGTCCGAGCACTGAACCTTGTGGGAATCCACTCTCGATGACTGTGCGCTTTGATCGCGATCCGCCTACACAGACCACTTGGGAACGACCGACGAGAAAATTCTTGATCCACGTAAGAAGTTTGCCGCCAATACCGAACATTCTCAACTTGTGAAGGAGACGCTGGTGTGGAACACTATCGAAGGCCTTCTGGAAATCAATGTAGGCCACGTGCACAGTGTCTTTTTGCATCGAGTGCTTTTGTCCAGCTTTGCATCGTATAAAAGTAAGTTCGTAACACACGATCTTCCCCTACGAAAAGCCGTATTGTGCAGTCGATAAGAGGTTACGGGTTTCTAAATAAATCATCAATCCCTTTTGACAACCTTCTCCATAACCTTGCAACAGATTGAGGTCAGGCTGACAGGCCTGTAATTTGTAACAAATGCACGACTACCACTTTTGTGAAGCGGTGCGATGTGGGCTGTTTTTCCAGTCGGTAGGAAGAATTCCCGTATCGAACGATTTCTGGCACAGCAACGATAGCGGTTTCGCCAGCTCTCGAGCAAGTTCGAGGAGTAGCTTTGCTGGAATCTCGTCGGGGCCAGGAGATTTGCATGCCTTCAGACTTTTTAGTTCTTCAAAGACCGCCGCTTCTTGAAAGAGCATATCCTGAATAAGTGGCACTCCTGTAGTCTCGTAACTTGATGGAATAAAAACAGCTTCTCTAGTGAAAACCGACTGAAAGAACTGGGAAAAAGTGTTCAGCTTTGTTTTTATTTTCTGATATCTCGAAACCGTCATCGTTTTTCATAACAGGAATCGGGTTCCTGTTACGTGTGGTTTTTCTTACATAGCTGTAGAGTAATTTGGGATTGTGAACTGCTCTCTGGAGCAAATCCCTCTCGTAATCCCGTCGGCTTTGGAAGATCAAGCTTTTAACCTTGTTCCTCTGAGTTTTGTATGCTTGCAAGGCTAAATTTTTCATTGGATCGGCAAAATTTCTTCCAAAGCCTTCCTTTCCTGTTAATCTCTCTTTTTAGATCCCTTGTTAACCACTGTGGTCTGTTAGATATCCTAAATTGTGATGGCGGACAATGGCATTTTATTAGATTCAACAAATACTCCTTAAATAAATTCCAGTCCTCAGTGACATTCCCGGAGAAGAACATCCCAGTCTATTCGTGATGCCTCAGCTCTCATCTTGCAAAAGTCTCCTCGCCATAGATTGGGCCTGGTTTCATTTATTGCAGATGGCACAGAATATAAACCATACTCCCATGAAAGTACTGCGTGATCACTTCGACCAAGTGGAGGTAGGCAGTGTACCTCGTCTATACTGTCAGGATCTTTAGTGAAGACGAGATCTAAACAACTAGCCTGTTGTCCTCCACGCGCTCTCGTTGGAACAAATACATGTTGGGTGAAAAAGAGCTTCAAGTGTTGTCTTTTAGCAGACGATGATCGAAGGAAAAACTTTGAGCTCTGTGCCTGCAGATCGTTCCATCGAATGCTGGGTGCATTGAAGTCACCCATGAGAACAACATCAGGTCGACTGCTTATCTCCTTTATGTTCTCCAACAAACAAGTATCAGCGTCAGTGTCTGTCCCCGGTGGTCGGTAGAGAGTCATGACTTCAAGGAACTGCGATCCCCGCGTCTTTATTTTTCAGCCAAATAGCCTCAATACCATTGCTAATCTTCTCCGTCATTTCACACACTGTGAAATTGCTTTTTAACATACATCGCAACTCCTCCACCCTGGCGTTGGGTGCGGTCTATCCTGAACAGCTGGTACCCGGATAAGGCTACTTCGCAATCACTGATGTTCTGTGACAGCCATGTTTCTGTGATTGCTATAATATCGGGGAGACAGAACGGCTACCTGAATTCTCAGTTCGTCGAGTTTCGAAAACAGACTTTGGGTGTTGGTATAAAAAAATTTAAGCATGCAACAATCAGCAGAGCCAAATTCCGTTTTCCTCGAGTTTGCCAATGCTAATTTGCCGATGCCATCATGAGCATGGGCTGGTTCCAGAAACAATGTTGCGTTTCTCTGTATCACGCGTTCCCTGTAAATCACCAGATTGCTCTCTCCAGCTGCAAGTCTCCTCTTCATTTCTATCACTAATTCGCGGCGTTTCAGACGTTCGGCTGGAGAGTAGTCCGGCTGAAACAAAATCTGTTTATGAGAGTTCCGAAGGTTTGTTTTTCTCGAGAGAAGTATTTTAGCCTCTTCCTTGTTGTCCAAGACAATTTTGATAGGCCGTGGTTTCACATTTTGGGACTGTTCGATATCCTTTTTTCCGAGCCTGAAGGCAGCGCGAACGGTTATCGTCTCTCCTGAATGAAGTATATCATTCAGTAGGTGCTGAAACATAGCAAGATCAGCGGATATCCGTTCCTTTGAGGTGTGTGCAGTTGATTCAGGTAAGCCCTGGATAACAACGAAGTTCTCTCGGTCTAGGGCGTCTTTTTGATTCACTGCCGATCATATTTTTCCTCTGAATGACCAGAGGGATTCATTAGGTTTGATTTCAACTTGATACTCGTTTTATGTTGTTTCCCAATGATATCTTGCCACTCATTGGTATTTTTCGCTCCCAACTAAGGGCTCTTTAGAACTGCTGGGATAGCCGACAGGAGGTGAGTCTGAAGTCGGAACTGCCTTTGGAAGAGGCATTATTGAAGTTCTCCTGATATTACCGTTGTCCAATTTGGTGGTGTTGTTGTCCGATGCTGGGATTCTGGGACTAACATTTTTGGATGAAATATTATCTGTGTCTTCTGAAACTCGTTTCTGTATTTTCTTGGATCCCTGCCGCTTGCCCTTTTTCCTTACTGGATGCTGTTTAACAGCTACATCGAGCTCCGTTGACGTAGCGTCATCTTCCTTGTTGGATGAGATGGCTGCGGAAGCTGTGCCTGCGTATGTGCATTTGTCTCCCTCGTGTTCCATCGTTAGGGACTGCTTCTTTTCGGGCAAATTGTGAGGAAGTTTCTTTAACTTTCTTCTTTACAGCCATTTCCCTTGATGACCTATTATTGTAAAGTTATCATTGCATATGTGCAGTCAATATAAAATTGTGGACATTGAAAATGTTTTTGAGTCAAAGCATAATATACCTTCGAATAATTTTTCACGGTTGAAGGCGAAACATTGTTGAAGAATGATAGATCCCAAAAGATGTTGAAAGGCTGCTTTAAAATAAAAATATATTGTGAGAGTCGTCTTTTGTCCAATATAATGTCCTCAAGCATTCTTTTAAAATCAGAAATGCTGTCTCGCTTGGTAATGAGTTCCAAGGTCATACCACTCGTTGGCTGAAGAAAACCTTTCTGAGATTCAATCGCGTGAGTACGCTTTTGACCTTGTAAGGATGACCACGAAGGTGAGTTGTGCAGGCAAATTTGAAGAAATCCGCCGCTTTCGGGGTTGAAAAATAGCCCCGGACCATCCAGAATGTCCAGAGCAGGCTACATCGTAAGTGCCTTTAAGAATAGAATATTTAAAGAGCGAATATTTTAAACGCACGTCTGATCCAATGCAGCGCGTATGCTGCCTTCTGGACGGCTTTCTTTCAGTGTTCTTAGAGCATTAAATTCGTAATTGTCTTCATGCCCAGATCTCTGTATGTTTCTAACTCTTTTAGTGCAATGTCGTTAATAAAGTCCTGGTGTTTCTGATATGTTTTTCAAGCGGCGCTTATGTGTAGGATCACAGACTGGGATACAGTCAACTTAAGAAGCCACCTGGTCGTTTAGACGCTTAGGTTGTCGATATTCAAACGCAACCCTTTTTGCATCGTCAGCGCAGCTGACTTCGGTCCATATTATTAGGTCATCTGCAACCATGACAGCTTCATTGACAGGCTTTAGACCGATTAATTCGGCCCCAAATATGGCCGGTGAAAAGTCTGGGTCCTCTTTTGTGTAGGAGGAGGAGGAGGACAGGAAAGGAGGGTGACACATTGTTTGACAAGCGGTTGGATTAGCAGCGAAAGAATTGGGCTCTCGGGCAACGATGGTGTGAAAGAATTTGGGAACATGGGATGCTTTAACCTGGTCGTCGATCTCCAGCTTTCCGTCTGCAGACCTTAGGGTAGTTATCATTTCCTGAGTTCTCTTTGTTCTCACTTTGTAGCCATATAATATCTTGGAGTATTCCAACGGTTGTCGTAATAAGTTCAGTTAAAAAATTCATCTCAGTTTAGAAGCCTCGCTTTTATAAACGTTGCGTTGCTGCTTATATTCCCGTAAGTTAGCATCGGAGCCAGTTTGTCTCTAACGCTTCCAGAAGTGATTTATTTTTTAAGAGAACCCTCCAGGTTTGAGTTTATCCACTTTGGGCATGCTTGTCTTTCTCTTGAGAGGATAGGTGAGGTTAACAATCCTTTTCAATAACGAGCTCAATGTTGTCCAATGTTTATAAGTTCGATCATGAAGTTCTATTTCTCAGGATATCTCTGAAATTTGTCTTCTTACAAGTGAGAAGTAATCCTTCCAAAGGTTACTTTCTCACCTATCAGGCAAATTTTGTTCGACAAACAGTGAGTACTCGAATTACAGCTTAATATGATCGTTTGACTATAATGACGGTCGATTCTGTAGGTCAAGCCAATTTTCCTCAACTCGGATAAAAAATTAGATAAAGACAGTTTGACTAATGTTCTTTTCACATCCCTGTTCCAAAGGTGACGTACTGATGGAGACGTTTGTCTGTTGCCCATTGTAGAAGTTTGTGGTTGAAGTTATCAGGCATTCACTGCGCTGTCTATGTTTTACCAGGAGCATTAAAATCTTCAAAAATGATGACATCTTTCTCCTCGCTGGATTTTTAACAGTTCAGTTATGAGAAAGAGATCCTGATTGGAACTCTGAAACGGTGAATGGTACACATCCGATATCATCAGTGGTCTGCAATACTTAGCAGATATAGTGATGCCTAAGAGTTCCACATCACGTAATAGAATATGTTTGTCGCCCATAGTGGGTCAGCTTGCAAGTGACATAAACTATGACTTCTCCTCAGGTTGTTCTATCTCTTCTGAAGTGCTGATATCCTTTATTTGAAATTCCTGAATCAGCAATGTCTGCAGTAAGTTACGTTTCAGTGAACGTCATAATGTCTGGGTTAATATCATTCACTACGTTTCTTAGTTTGTCTGGCTTGTTGAACTTGCTTTGTACATTTGCGGAGAGGACTTTCAATGATCGATTCTTTAGCGAGACCAACCCCTCATTGTAACAGCTTTCGGTCACAGGAAAGAAACCTTGATCTGGACTATTTGACCGTCTTTTATTTTCAGCCCTTTCTCTCCTCTGCCAATTCTCTTCCTCAATTCTCTCAATAGTTCCTTCATTTTCAGCCGTTTTCTCGGCTCGTTGTCCGGCAAAAAAATAACTTGTTTGTGCACTCTCCGTAAGATCATTCTTCCTTCGTACATAATTGATGACTCATTTGGAAACCATCAACCTCTTTTCTTAACAAATTCTGCAGCCCTTGGGGCAGTTCTCATATCATGGCTGGGGTCTGCTTTGACCAGTGGGAAAGCTTTTTGTACGGTGAACATTTCTCTTATCTTCAGGATTGCACTTGCGTATTCATGAAGAAGATCTAAATCGTGTGTCACTTGTTCTTTCAGAATGCCTGGTTTTGATTCTGGGACACCCTTTTTTAAGATATTTCACTTACGATTTATGGGCTAGATCCTGATTTGCCCGCCTAAGTTAGGCTGGGGGTTCACAGAGGTGGCGTTTCTCATGGATGCTGGCACGTCAACATGAGTGTGATTTAAGATCAACGTTGGGGTTCCGGGACTTACATTTTGTATGACATACTACCTTCGTCTTCCAAAACTCGTTCCTCGGTCGTTGTTTTATTTGATTCAGAGAGCCCTTGAATATTGACACATTTATCTCTATCAGTTTAGTTTTTATTTTCTACTGGTGTGTGGTGCCTTACCTGATGAATCTCGCTGCCACTGTTTGTTGGTGATTTAGATGCATGAATAACGCTTAGTTCTGTGCATAATACCGCTCTTGGATCAGTTGCAACCTTTGACAGCGCGGTTTTTGCTTGTCATTTGCTTAGGTTTGGCCCACTTGGACGAGCGTTCTGGTTAAATAAGTGTTTTAGGATGCTCTGAAACGTTTCTTCATTTTTTATGATCCTTGCCGGTCACCTGTTTTCCATACTAGGGACTGTTTAAACGGCTACAATGAGCCTTGAGGCGCAGCGTCATCTTCCTTATTGGATGTGATGACTGAGGAAGCTGTGTATGCCTAAGTGCGTTTGTCCCTCTCGTTTTCCATCGTTACGGACTGCATCGCTGCGGGAAAAATGCTAGGACGTTTCTTCAATTTCTCTATCTCCTGCTTCAGCCCCTTTTATCCTTTTCAATCTCCAAAAATGTTTGAATAAATTTAAAGCATGTCACACGCGCTTCGTCCTCGCAATTGACATTGATGCTACAGTTCTTATAGGTAATCTGCATCTGTGCCTCATATTACATTTGCAATGTTTGATATCGAAATTTTAATGTGTATTTGCTATTCCCGGCTCTCAATTAGATTCAGCTTTATTCAAAACAACCTAAAAGCCTTACTGCACATGGAGTCGATCCTACTCGTCTTATCCTTAGAAGTTTGTGACAGATCAAAATTTAAATTTACTGTAAGTATCCGCAACATATCTTGCACGACGGACCCGACTCCAGAACTCCAAAAAAAGAAGACGCTACTGTGGCCTGAGCATCCCAATAGCTTTCACCAAAAATAACCGCAAAAAGTAAAAAAAGAGTCCGGGTAACCATTTCTCCGCAAACTGAAGCTGAATGTATACTTATTATTCCATAATTTAACATACTTTTTCGTAAACGAAAATAATTCCCTCGCCCCGACTTAATACCAGTACAGATATTTCAACTTCATTTCAGTTCAATTCAGTTCAGTTTTATTGAGTAAAATAGCCTTACACCTTTGAACTCCCTATTTCTCACATAAAAATCTCAAGAAGTAGAATGAATGGAAATAAATTACAGTCAGGTTTATGAAGACAGAAGCACGTAGAACACAGGTTTTTTAATGTTCAGTGGTCACATAGGCTACGGGGTGCTGCAGTATATCTAATTCAAGCCGGGGGTTGTATGTCTCTACAAATTGAAATATATCAATTGCCTCGGGTAGTTTATTCCACGATTTCACGACACGGTTAGTGAAAAAAATACTTCCTTGCATCCAATCTTACTTGGGACATATTTTGTTTAAATTGATGCTCCGCAACATCTGTGGTAGTTGCGAAATTGAAAAAAACATCATACAGAATGGCTCAATCCAAGCCATGTACGACACGGAAAGTTTTTATCAAGTCCTAGCGCAACTACCTATAACTCAGAGGATAAAGATTTAGGTTATTTAGGCGTAAAACGTATGGCAGGGCACCTAGAGTGCTTACTAATTAAGTGGCTCGCCACTGAACCCTTTCAAGAAGGTTTTAATCCTGCTGCCTTCACGGGTGCTAGGCCTGGATCTCGTATTCAATATGTGGCCTTACAAACTTACTGAAGACTTTAGAAAATCAATCTTCGTCGAAAACTGTAAATTCCCACTTGATGGCGTAAAGCATTGCATTTGCGGCTTAAGCCGCTTTGAAACATTGTGCTGAAGGCTTTAGGCTGTCCGCCCTCTAAACGCTGAGTTCTTTTTTGTTTTTCTGCTTCTCGGAGTGGCATTCTATTCAGGTAGTAAAGTTGCGTATCAGGAACCTGATTTCGATTTTTGAAACGCAGCAGGGCGCATTTGGTCAAATTGAAGGAGAGGAGTTAATTACGAGACCCTTCGTCTAGCCGACGAGAATTTCCTGGATTCGGCTTTGTCGGCTCAATTTTGGATAGCATTCCATAGGTTTTATCGTCCACAAACCTGGCACACTCATAGACTAACTCCTGTACAAAAACATTAAATAGCAGGGGAACGAATGGCGGGCAGAGCATTGAACCTTGTGGAACAACCCTCTCGATATCTGTGCGACTTAATTGCTCTCCCCCTACACAGATAGCTTGGGAACGACCAAAGATGGAATTCTCGATCTACTTAAGCGTTTTGCCTTTTAAACCCATCACTCTCAATTTGTACAGGAGACGATGGTGTGCGACGCTATCGAAGGCCTTCTGGCAATTAGTGTAGTTCGCGTGTATACTGTCTTTTGCATTAAATGCTACTGTACAGCTATTCATCGTATAAAGTAAGTACTTTACGCATAATATTCCCATATAAAAGCCTTATAGCACATTGGAAAAGAGGTTTTTGGTTTCCAAATGAGTCATTAATTCCTTCTGGTTAGCTCTCCATAACCTTGAATATGATTGATGTCAGACTGACGGGCCTGTACTTGGTCACATGCACACCACTGCCAATTTTGTTCGGCAGCGTAAATTGGGCTATTTTCAGGTCTGCGGGAAGCATTTCGGTATCTAATGACTTCTGGCCCAGAATGGATAGTGATTTTGCCAGTTCTAGAGCAAGTTCAAGGAGCTGATTTGTGGGAGTGTCATCTGAATAGCGAGACTTCCATAACTCTAAGCTTTATTGTTCTTCAAAAATCACATTTTCGCGAAAGTAAATCTTTCAAATCCGTGGTGCTTCCATGGCCTCGTAACTATGTGGAACAAAAAATGCTGCTCTGTTAAAAACCCACTGAAAGGATTGAGCAAAATGTTTGATTTTGCTTTTAATTTCTACTACCTGGAAAACATAATATTTTCTCATAATAGAAATCGGGTTTGTTTTACGTGCGCTCTTTCGTATTAAGCCGTAAAATATTTGGAATTTTGAACTGCTTAGTTAAACAAAGCACTCCAAATCCAACCGTTGATCTTTGTATGCTTGAAAGGCTGTATTTTCGTTTGTTCCGCAATACTCATTTTGAAGCCTTCCTTTATTGTTTGTCTCTGTTTTTAGGTCTCGTGTTTGTCACTGCGGTCATTTGGATATCCTTTGCTTTAATGACGGACAGCGCCACTTCATTAGATACAAAAAACGCTCCTTAAATAAATTCCAGTCCAGTCCAGTCTCAGCTCTTATTTGCACCTCGTTTCGTTTATTGAAATTGGTAGTCTTCTCAATCTTGTCCCACACAATTAAGTTGCTATTCATATACATGGTAACTCCTCCATCGTGGCGGTCCATCCGGTCTTTCTTAATAATTGGTATTTAGATAATACTACGTCACAAGCCCTGAGTTTTTGTGAAAGCCATGTTTCTGTTATTGCTTTAACATCAGGCGACAGATCTGTTACCTGTATTTTTAGTTCTTTGAGCTAAGAAAATTTACTGTAGGCGTAAGTATATGGACATTTTTAATTGACAACATTTGGCAGTGCCTAGTTCAATTTGCTTTAAGTTAGCTAATGATACTTTGTCACTGCCATCCCTATTATTGGTTGTTTACAGAGTAATATTGCGTTTCTCTATATCCATCGTAATCTGAAAAAAAACGCGTTGTCATCTCTAGTTGCAAGTCTCCTCTTAAGTTCCATCAGATCAAAGGGTCTTAGTCCAAGTAAGATATGCAACTTAACATTCCATCAATAGAACGTCTTGCTCTCTACGCATTTAACTGACAATACTACTAAAACGGCCACGCACCACTAGCAAGGCATGACTGAAAAATTGATCAGAAGAGATTTATTACAACAAACAATACACAAATCTTTCTGTTTTAAACCCAATATTCCTACTTATTTACGTGCTCGACTGCCTCAAGAACTTACATCGTGAAACTGACATATTTGCGGATGACATATAAATATAGAATGAAGTCAGCTGCGCTTATGACGCAAAAGGCTTGTCTGGTCGACCAACAGGCTTCGTAAGTTTGATGTTTTCAAAAATCTTTTGTCCTACACGTTAGCATTGTCAAAAATTATCTCCAAAATACCAGTATTTTATTCATGGCCCAATATTAGTTATACAATTACTTCCAAATTATCCCCCACGTTAAACAACTATCACAAAAAGTCACTTGTCTATGTGGATTCACTTGTAAAATTCCATTTCAAATACAGTAAAGACACATCTGTATAAAATGTACGTTTACTCTCTCTCGGATTAATGCACCGTTTTCGTTGGCGCGATGTCCTCATATGGCTGAAAGCAACTACAAGGCATTCATAGACACCTTACCAGATCGCTATCCAAGTGTGTGAGCATCCAGCGCTAATACATTGAACTATACCGTAGATATTATTTTGAACCCTCTGGATCAGAAGACACTGAACTCGTCTCAGTTTCGTATTTAAACTCACAGACGGTCATACATGCTCAGCATGAATAAACCGACAAATCAAAACGGCCCCCAAGACACTAGAACTAACGAAAATACTATACAAATTCCCAAATTTAATATTTCCGCCTTTGCACTATAAGTTTACCATAAGCGTTATCTTCAACGAGCAAAATGTTTCCTCTTTCGGGAACTTACACTGATGGAGCGAAGAAACGGGTTTCCCCTCTCGCATAGGCCATTGGCCTATCATTCTATTATTCAAACGTCCAGTCATGGTTATTATAGCCACAACGAGCCAGAAAACCAACATATTCTGATGTCCAGTTAAAAAAACTTACTTTATTCCCCACTTTTCTTCCAACCAATCCATTAACGCCTTCTACCTCGCGAATAGGAGCTTCAAATTAAGTAGCTTTTAAACATTTCGTATGCCAATTTTTGATAAATATATAAATATATAAATTTAATGCTGGTTTACAGGTAATATCAAACTAAAAATGCAGTAAGAATCAGACTAGCAGGAAAACATCTCCTGGATGCATATCATGATAAGTGTTTTTCGTAAATTTAAGGTTATTCGATAGAAAAACCTGCTGCCCAAGCAAGGATAGCAGGTTAAATCGAGGAAGGGCGAGAACAAGTACAGTGTATTTGAAGGCTCTGTCTTTTTAAGGAATCGGAATTCTGTTCCAGGCAAGATTGCATCCATGGATGGTCACTCGCTATCTGCCGAAGAATTCACCAGTTGTGGGCTGCAGAGACGATGACATCGCCCTCACGGTAAGATTTGACATCAGGATCAGATGCCACGCATTCCATCGAGCTGGAAAACCAGATTCTACCTTGTTGGCACCCAGACTCTCGGAAGCTGTTCTGAATGCAATAAACTGTAATAATTCTCTTTAACAAAGAATAACTTCACAGAATTTTTATATTCTGGGGTAATTTGTTCCATATTCCTATGGCATTCACCGAAAAAATCTCATGATACTCAACTTTGCGAGCTAATGGACGAAATAAAAAGACATTTAGATGAGTGCTGCGCCGAGAGTGGTCAAGGTGCCTCACAGTATTAAGGGAATTAAATTTACAACTGTTTAAAACTTGAAATGTAAAAAGAGTCCTTTCTTTAATCGGCGAAACCATAAGTAATCAATGTTTGTGAGCCTACAGCGTTCTTATTTTTCCTTGTAGTTCTTGTAGTTTTCCTTTTATTCCTACTGGTGACTAAGTCCAAAACATTTGGTCAAGTCCGCCACCTTCCAAATTCATGCCAACCAAACCGGTGTCAGCTATTTAATCTAATAAACATTACAATAACCCCAATAAACGTAAGTATGCTACTTATTCAATTTCCAAAATGAAAAACGTTTTTAGTTAGGAAACATGCTAACACTCCAGCATCTACTATGCATACTAAAATTTCCTTAGCAATTTTCCCACCCCAAAAACATCTTAGGCTCCCAAATTAATTAACTCTTCTCATTATGCTAGCAGTTTTCCAACCCAATTTTTTCCGTTTTCAAATCTTATTCTTTCTCCATATTATTCCAAGATTCCTCAAAATCCTATTTAAAGGCCTTCTCTTATAGTTGTAACCTCAGAAAAATAGCCTTCCTATCAACGTATGCAGCCTAAATACGTTTCTCTACAATAATCCTAATTTCGTTAACAGTAACAGCTTTAGCTAATTGTCTCACACAGCAATTTTACTTTTCGACTACTCCTGTTTCCCTTCAGTTTAATTCTCCTCTCCACCACTAAGTATTGCTGTTGTATAAATACAATGAGCGATTCCTACGTTGCACAAAAACGTTCAGTGTAGCTTCACTCAACGCGCTATCACTCGCAACGAATATGACTGAGCTAAGAACTGTAGATTTAAAATTTGACCCAGATGTTTTGGGCATCACAGAATATTAGGCTCATGCTCTTATTTCCGACTCAACGATCGCTGCAGATAATTTTATTTTATATTGACAAGCCCACGTTAGAAAACGTGGTGGTGGTTGTCTCCGTTACGTTAGATCGTTTCTTGCACATTCCCTTTACGATCGAAGCATTTCATCGATTTCGGAAATATTTGCTTCGTTTCAGTCTTCCTCCTGCACAAGAAAAGCACCATAATTGGCTGTGTCTATAATCCTCCTTGTTATTTCAGCAATTAATTTCAGCTCTGTGAACTCTTTGAAAAAGTTACGGAAGCTCCGTTTGATGTCAAAATAATCGAAGGAGATTTTAATTTGCCAGAAATTGACTGGCATGCAAATACTTTTCCGCCAAAATTTGAGAACTCCTTGAACACGATTAATTTTTCAAACGTGTCTCAATAAGTCGGCTCAGTGACTAGAAAAGATGGTATTTTCGATTTAATTTTTGCTAATTGCGACCATCCTTTGCTTATGAATTTCCATATTAACATTTTTCACGACATCACGCATTAATTAATTGTTTTTCCAGTCTCCTCCTCTGTAGAGCCAGAAATAAAACGTATCTATTTTGACTTTACTCATGTAAACAAAATATTATTTAATAATTTTACAAGCACTGTAGATAACCATAGCTTTTTCTACGGTGCCACACTTTCTTAAAAATCGGCTTTAAAAATTATGCATGAAGCTTAAGGATCCGTCCATAATTTCGTTATCTGTTCACTTAAGGATCGCACAAATATTTGAATTAGCCTCAAAAATGAGGACCGCGCGAGATTGGCGTAGGAAGTATGTTGGTCTAGTGTTCCGCCGCGATTCAGCACAATTTCACAAATTCATTCCACCTTTAGTTAATTGCAATAATAATTTCATTACAGAGGATTTGGACAAAGCAGAATTGTTTAATTTCTTCTTCGCAGAACAATTTACACTTGAAACCAATCCCATCCGTGCAGTTCCTCTGACATCTAATGGGTGGCTCACTACAATTAAATTTGTTACTACAAATATTCAGCAACAGATACGCCATTTTAACCTTTCACACTCAGTTGGCCCAAAAACTTCCCAAATTCCCTTAATAAAAAGCTAAGTGATTTTCCGCCGTTTCTGAACAAAGTGTTCTCAGTTTTTCTCGAGTTTGATTTCTTTCCTGATTATTGGAAAACCTCTATTATTATTCCAGTCTTTAAATCTGGCTTACGCTTTGATGTTCACAATTATCGTGGTGTTCATAAAACACCTTCTCTTGCTGAGCTCTTTGAAAAACTACCTGCCGTACAAATTACAGATTATTGCATAACCCATCACCTTCTTAGCTCTTCCCAACATGGCTTCGTTCCCGATCGCTGCTTTGAAACGTCATCTGTCTTTTCTAAATCTCTTAACATCTCTTCGTAATGACCATCTTTCGGTGGTGGTTATCTATGTTTGATATAAGTATGGCCTTCGATAAAGTGCCTCATAGGAAACTTATAGTTAAGTGAGAAGCTTAAGAATTTCATAGTCCCCTAACCAATTTAATTATGTCATATCTAACATATCGTAAACAAAACGGTCTGAGTGGGGTCCTCATTTTCAGCGGAGACTCCTATTTCAGCCTCTTTACCTCCAACCCTTCCAACAACCTCGTACTCGAATGGGTGCCAGCCTAGCTAACCTAAAGTTTCTATGAGTTCGGAGACTGAAAGCTGGCTTCTGCCTCATTTATCACCTTAATTTTAGCTCAAATATTCCCCGATTTCCAGTCCTAACCCCTGTTATTCCTCTGTACAACCTAAGTAATTGTTCACTTATTGTAACGCGTCGAATATCCTCAACATCTAAACGCTCTCTTTCTTTGCTTCCAGGTATTGCTTTCTTTGAAATGACCTGCCAATCGATATAAGGTTATCAAATAACCTGTCTACTGAGTAGCTTTCTCTATGACCCCGAGAAAGGACTGTCAGATAGTAAGAAAACCGTATCCAAATTATATCTTTAATGCATGGTTTCCCCACGATCTAAGATGATGTAATAACCCATCTTCAGTGAAATGATCATCAAACTCACACACACGCGCACTCATTTTAAACCACCTCTGTTTCGTTCGCCGATAGTCATCATCAGAATTCCAATCTGAATACTTAGGTATGCTGTCCTCAGTTTCGTCAACGATACTCATGCGAAATAGCAACCTGAGTGCATTATGTTGACTTATTGTCACTCAATTGACAGATCTCCCATTTTTCTTTTGAAAATATATATATATATGTTACTTCGGTGCCCTTAAACCCTCCAGTGTGACACTTCCAACTCTCACTTCTCATTTCGTATGATGACGGGTTGGTGTAACTAGCTTGAAAATTCACGAGTAAACCTTGATTTTCCGATGATCCTTCATTCTTTTCATTTATCATCTCGGAATGCACACTATCTCAACTATTCAATAGATACATATATACTGAAATACGTGCATTACAAGATATTTAATTAGAAGAGATGAACTTCTTTGGCAAAATACAAACTTTAATGTTTAAATGAGCGAAACTGATGCCCCAGTTTGGCGTCAGTATTTGGATGCGTACAAGAACAATTAACTAATAAACCGTGTCTTACAGAAGATTCTGCGTTTGGGTGATGTCTGCGCCAATACGCGTTAAGTGCAGTTTCAACTCCCGTCATGATTGTCTTTTGAATTTGAGGATTTTGTATGTGGCATAAAAATTGATATTCCGATTGATGCATGCCTCATCTGAGTGCATTGCTTCCAGAAATTCGTGGCCTTTTTTCATTGGGCATGTGCTACTACTCCTAGTGCTCTCCCATGAGAATTTTTTCCCTGTGTCCAATGTTTGCATGGCAACCTGGGATAGTTGGTCTCGTCTTCTGACCGCTAACTGGTGTTCGTGTACGTAGGTTGCGACGGATTTCTTAGTTTGACAAAATAAAAAGCATCATAACTGGAACTTGGGGTTTTGTAGACAATACCTTTTCTATCAAGATATCCAACCCTGTCCTTAGGGTGCACAAGCTGTTAGCGTAAGGTAGATGCGGGGTGGTGTTCTACTTGCATCTGTTATTTTCTTAATTGTCTTTCGACAAGTTCACATACATTTGTCACGTATGGGAGAGTTTGATAGGTCATGGGATTTGCTGCCTAAGTGCCCGTGATGCACAAATCACTTGAGTATTCATTTTTGGAGAATAATTTGAAGAGGTATTTCATTTCTGCTTGATAATTTTCTTCATCAGTGCACTGCTTTTTGGCTTGATTTAGGAGACTGAAGACAATGCTCATTCTGTGAGAGACCGGATGGTTACTTTCAAAGTGGGTTGTGACCTCAGTATATGTGAAGACAGGGCAGCAATCTACGAAGCCACCCGGATCGCCACCGCCAAGGCCAAAAGAGCGGCACTAAATGCGTCAATGCCCAGGCACTTACAACATGCCCGCGGTGTCAATGCATCTTCTGCGCGCGAATCGGCCTGGTCAGACATCATCGGATGCAATGCACCAACAATCCGATAGTTCCAACTTCTACGTCAAATTCTGCCAACCCCCCTTCGACCTCCCCCACCCTCACCCCTGGCCCCGATTCCATTACCCACCACCATCATCAGCGATGGGGACTCTCTCCTAAACTGTCCTCATTGCGACCGCACATTCACCGTACGCATCGGCCTGGTCGGTCACTTTGCGAATTCATCGTACAGAGACTGGTAAACCAGTGCTTGGAGCACCAACACACAGCAGAGATCACGCCTTCACTGCCCTCACTGTCCTCGCGCAGATACTCATCACATGGGCCCATTCGGTCACATGCACATCCATGACATCGGAATTCACCGCAATGTCGACAACACCGATACACCATGCACATCCTCCGCTCCTGCCATTCTTAGCGCCCCTGACACCCCCACTACCATGAATGACATCCTCCCAGCCTCTACCGATTTCTCCTGCCCACACTGCGCCCGCACCTTCAACTCACGCATCGGCCTGGTCGGTCACCTGCGAATCCATCGCACGGAGGTTGATGCCTGGGGCTCTGACATGCAGTCGCCGTGGCCCTCACTGCCCCCACACATTTACACACCACATTGGCCTATTAAGACACATGCGCCTCAACGACAAAACTGCAGTAAACCACCGGAGGCTAAGCCCCATCAGCGCACACTACCTATACCAATAGAAAATACAACACCCTAACCATCATCATGTACCTGAGAATATTACGGTTTCATAGAACCGTGGCTTGGAAGGCTGCCAATCTGACGCTTACACCAATTCACGCCATCGGCCCAGTATATGTGTTGTGTGTGTTGAGTGGCTGACCAGTGGACTGGGAGTCAGACGGCGATGGCTTCGCCATATCCCCTGATTTAGTGAACCCTGGTTTGTGCGTTATGGGGGCTAGGTCGTGCTGTGGCACGCGAAGACGGTAACACCAATCCGTCAGCCAATGCACCCACTTTCACATCAGACAACTGACTGGCTCGGACGGTGGTCTGATTTTGGGCATGAGGCAGAGAGTGAGGTCGACAGCTAGGCGCATTTTCCTCACTCTAAACAAACAGACGCGCTCAAAACTATCACAGTGCGCTAAAAGCCGTAATATGGACGCTTGCAAACTGACGGGACCACTTGGACCGCATGGTCAGCCCAATGTGTGTTTTGTGGGGAGTGGCTGACTGGCGGACTGAGAGTTAAGCTGCAATGGCTCCTTTTTAATGTTGCCTTTATGGTACTCATACTCCATGGGATCCAAGCCAGGTGTGGTGGTACACTCAGGGGTGGCTCAGCCAGCACCAGCTACCTGTGACCCTCTCCCATCCACGGTCTTCTGGACTCTGGCATGACACCGGGCTCATGTGGAGAGGAGGAGAGTGTGCGGTAGATGCAGCGAAAGTCTACTATAACTTTAAGCATAATCACGCTAAAGTCATCGTCCCTGCAACACCATTCCGTGGAGCATGCAGTGTGAAATCCTGGTGCTTGTGTTTGGGGGGGCAGGTCGTGTACGCAGTACACGTAGACGAGGTCACCAGCAGCTGCGCCCGCTTCCGCATCAGACAACTGACCGGCTCGGACAGTGTCTGATGGTGGGGTTGGGGAGAGAGTGAGGTCGAGAGCTCAGCGTATTTTCCTCACTATAAACGATCTGACGCGCTTGAAACTATCACGGTGCGCTAAAAGCCGCGGCTTGGAAGGTTGCCAACTGACGGGATATCCCGAACAACGTGATAAGTGCATTGTGTGCTTTGTGCGGAAGGGCTGACTGCCGGACTGAGAGTCAGACAGCAGTGGTTTATTCTTAATGTGATTTATATGACACTCCCACTCCAAGCCAGGTGTAGCGGCACGTTAAGAGGCAGCTCTGGCCACGCCAGTCACCTTTTCCCTCTCCCGTCTCCATTCTTCTAAACTCCGTCATGACAACCGCTTAGGTGGAGTAGGAGGAGAGTGTGATAGCTGCAGCACTTGTCAACTTTTTCTTAAAATTAATCCACGCGCTGTTTAACGTCCGTGCACCAACCTGCTTTTGTGCATACGGAGGAGATCTTCGGACTATGACTGTCGAACTATTTGATGGTTACGGGTGCAGCTCCTGATGACCCAATTTATGTACAAGTGAATTTCTGAATGCATCTTTATGTAGAAAGCATAAAATATAGTAATTTTTAAGGCTTATGCAAACATTTGACACCGAACGGGTGGTTGCGCCAGAGATAGTCCTGCAGGGAGAGTCGTCAATTATCAAACCTTAAGCAATCCAAATCCTATTTGAACAGATCCGCGGTATCCAACGTCACTATTTCGCTTCAAAGCGAGTTCCATGGACGAACCACTCGCTGACTGACAGAAAAATTTCGTTGATTTAGGTTTTTACATTCTCGTTCATCTTATATGATTGAGCATGCAGGTGAGTAATGATTATAAACTCAAACAGAGCTTCGGATTTCAGCAAGCAAGCATGTCCATGAATAATGCGGCTAAAAGAAGCATGTTAAGCTTGATATGTCTTTCTGGATATGACAGGGTCCTAAGACCTTCCACCAATTTTGTTGCCAGTCTTTGCACCTGCTCGATAGGATCACCGTTTTTCTTCATCCGGGGGATCCATGCTGGCCTTCCATATTCCAAATGGGGTCTAACGTAAAATCTGAAGAGAAGGAACCACTGAAGAGAAGGAACGACTATGAAAGCGCACCTAATTCCGTGCATAATGCTCATCGCCTTTCTTGCGGCTCTTTAAGTGTGCGCAGGGCATTAGTTTAGAAGATATCCAGATACGTAGATCTTAGTGCGTATCTAATTATTTTAGTAAAATTACGTGCAAGTAGGACTTGTGTTTAGGGAAACATCCTTTCCCAGATTTGAAGCGTAAGACTACATATTTGGGTATACTAAACGTCAGAATCTACTTGCTGAACCTGTGATGTTTAGACAATGTCTACATTTTTGTTCAACTCCATCTTTATGAATAAAAGCGAACTAACTCCACCCCATTATGACTTAAATGACGATCCAACGGTTGAGATTGTGTATTTTGTCAAAGCATCTGTTTAAAATAGTGCTTTGAGTGGTAAATGAACCTAAAACACAGATTTCAGATGAAATACAGCCCAAATTACTGACGAATGTTGCCGAGGCACTCGGTAAAACACTGTCTATGCTTTCCAAGACTCGTTCGATGCGGGCAGTTTACCATCTAAATAAAGATCTACACGCATCACCCCACTATATAACGAGGACAGCAAGGCTTCCGCAAACAATGACAGACTAATGAACCACACTTCAATCTGCTGCAATATTATAAATAAAAATACGTAGTCAAGATCTTATTCATTTCTGAGAGTAGCATAAAAAATCTATCCGACTAACAGCATCGATTCCATTATGTCAGATCTTCCGGGAAAAATTTGTTCCTTTATTTGGAACCCTGAACTCGAGCAATTGGTGGATGAAATGCACTACATTAAGGCTAATTTGACTATAAGAAAGCACTTGACAGTGCCCAATATCAGTGACCCCTGCACAAACTTAGTCGAATAGGTTTTAGGAGAAGTTACTTGAAATGGATTCAAAGTTTTCTTATTGTCCGTTTTTGAAATGCACATGTCTATGAACAGCGGCTGCCAAAGCATCCGTTCATGACCCTGGTTTGTTCATTAGTTAAGTCAACGACTGCATCAGTTAACTAGATTGTGATGTCACCATGTTTCCAGGTGATATTAAATAATGGAGCGTCAAATAAACTGTAGATATTTTTTTATTTGATTACCCGGAAGGGCACTGTCATTATATAAATGAGGAACAGCAGAGGACCTAAGACCGAACCCTGCGGAATATTAATTTCTACGTGCACACACTAGGATCCTGTGGTGCCAAAAATTACTTTAATGCAGTTTTCTTGACAGAAAACGTTTGATCCAATTAATAATGTTACCCTGGATACCACATTGCAAATTCCTATGAAAAAGTCATCGATGAGGTACGCTATCACACGTCTTTTTGAAGTCGAACAAAATGACGTCAACTGAATGGCGTTGGTATCTGGCTTTTGTCTATTTTGCCTGTGAGCAAAGGCCACTCGTAAGGCATACGTGACCAGAATGAAAGCCATGCTGGGCAGTACGTTCTATGTTCTTCTGCTCCAGATACTTCATCACATGTCGCTTAAGAGGTTTTCCATTACCTTAAACCAAGTGCAGGATAACGTAATGAGATGGCAATTTCCAACTCCGGCATGTACCTTCTTTTCTGGATCGGGTAGATTAGGGCGGTTTTCCTTTCATGTTGTAGTTTGCTTTCTTCCATGAACTTTTGGAATATCATCGACACCGGCTCACATATTATATCGGCCAATTCTCGAAGAGCATGCAAATGCAGGCTTTCTGCACCGGGTAACTTCGCAGGCTTCAGGTGGCGTAACTCTGTCCTTCTCAATATCGGTGAGAAGTGAACATTCTTTTCTAGTGAAAACGTTAACGAATTTTGCAGATGCCATGGGTAAGGTAGCGAAGGAGGATTTTTTGCATGAGTGAATACCGACTGAATGAAGCGTGACAGGAATGAGGCATTCATATCGTCATCCATCTCCAATTCTCCGTTTTGGGTCCTCGGCACTGGAATCGGGTCACAATTTGTTTGGTTATTGCGTATGTAAGCGTATAGGATCTAAGGATGCTCCGAAGCGTTCTGCAGTATGGTAGGCTTATATTTCATTCTAAGCAACCACGCTAGCTTTCCGTATTCAAATGTGGTTTAAAAATACCATGGGGGCTATTTTACAGTATTCTTTCGGGAGCACGTCTTAAAATTTCCGGATACCTAACTCTTTATGTGTATGCATCTTGTTTATTAGAACTCCATTTATGCAGTACCGCTGTTTTTGAAATGTTTCTGGTGACTGCACACTTGGATACATTAAACGTCAAAAGTCATTTTGCGACCACACAGCCAGTTCATCAGCGTTTTATTAAAGTTTCAGCTCGTCATCAGTAACGCTCATTGCTTTTCCGATTTTTGTATCACTTTCGAACAAAGTAGGCATTAATAATTTCTAATTTAAACGTTACTATAGCCCGAGAGAGAAAATTATAAGTTGATTACGGAAGATGTTGTCCATATCTTATTTGCTATTGATTGTTTTGAAAATAGATGGATATCTGAGTATGTAATCAAAAGAGCCTTATTTAAAAAAGCTCCAGCACAATTTTAATACGTAGTGGATGTAGTATCCAAGAGAGTCGCCATAGGCCGGAGTGTAATTTAGAAACTCCGCATTCCATCTTTTACTTCTATCTAAACAACAGTCAACTAATTTTAATAACTGAAAGCTAAGGAAAGATTTTAGGTGACCCCTTGGAACTTACTCGTATATATTCTTTGGAAAACAGTAGCGATCGACAGAACTCAACCCATTATATATATATATATATATATATATATATATATATATATATATATATATATATATATATATATATATATAGAGAGAGAGAGAGAGAGAGAAAGAGAGAGAGAATAGATAGATAGATAGATGTTTTATTTGAGTACCCGGAAGGGCCCTGTCATTGGAAAAAAGCAATTAAACCGAATGCGAAGTCATGTATAGTAAAGTTTGAATAGTAGATCAGCTTTTGGCGATGACAATTGACACAAACCAGTGTGGTCAAAAAATAGATAAAAGAGCAGACAGTGAAAAACCTTCTTTGGCATTTTTATGGAAGACACATATCTTGACTGGGGTTTGTGGGATTTTAAGGTGAGAGACATACGCGTTTGGTAGGAACAACATGTTGATGGGAGCGTATGAGCGTTCAAAACGCTCCTTATCTTGAGAAAAATCATTTAACGACTGAAGCTACTTTTCAGCACCCCAGGTGTGATCCCGATGCGTATCGACTGGCTTCGCAGGGCATCATCCGAACGCTTAGGGTCGAACGAGGAAAACATCGTAGAGATCGTGAATTTCATGGTAGAATTGTCAAAGAAGCAACCGCGATACGCTCATTGCTGATTTCTCAAACCACCAACAGAAAAGCCCGACACGATCGTCAACAGTCCGAGTAGGGTCGACACCGTGACACTGTTACCGTGAGGGCAGACGAAGCAGCATGGTAGGTTGCTTCTCAGCGAAGTATGAAAAGGATAATCGGGAGATCTGCCAATTGAGTAAGAAGAAGTCAGCATAATGTGCTCAGGTTCCTATTTCGCATGAGGATCGTTGATGAAACTGAGGCCTGCATATCTCAGTATTCAGATTGGAATTCTGATGATGACTCTCGGCGAATGAAACGGAGGTGGCTGAAAATAAATGTGCAAATAATACCCAATTGTTTGATGATCATTTTACTAGATATAAGTTATTAAATCATCGTAGATCGTGGAAAACGATGCATTGAAGACATAATTTGAATACGGTTTTCTTACTATCCAAAGGTCCTTTCTCGGGGTCATAGAGAAAGCTGCTCAGAAAGGAGGAGAAAAATAAAAGGTTAATTAAATCTGTATTAAGATAGATGTGCAGTCTTCGCTTAAAAGTGGATAGGTTATTTGATAACCTTTTATCGATTGGCAGGTTATTCCAAAGAAAGCAATACCTGGAAGCAAAGAAAAGAGCGTTTATATGTGGAGAATATAGGAGGCGGTATAATAAGTGAACAGTTACGTAGGTTGTACGGACGACTAATAGGGGTTTGGGCTGGAATTCGGGGAATATTTGAACTATTATTAAGGCGAAAAATGAGGCAGAAGCCAGCTTTCAGTCTCTGAACCATATAAATTTCGGTAACCTAGCTGGCACCTATTCGAGTTCGAGGTAGTAGAACGGGTCAGAGGTAAAAGTTTCCGAGTAAAGTGTTTCTTATGATCTTTCCAATTTTGGAATGGCTTCACTCGATCATTTAACCAAAAATAGAGAGCAGTGTTCAAGAATGGGAAGGACAAACCTTTGATAAAGTATTTGTTTAATTTCAGGAAGATAGATAAAGCCACGAATCTGGGCAGCTTTGGCCGTAATTCTATCGGCATGAGGCGACAGAGCTAAATTATAAGTGAAGCGTTAACCTTATTCCTTGATGATGGAACATTATCTTATAGGACAGGCATGAAATAACTGGATGTGGTAGTCTGTCAAGTCCGAAGCACATGTGACAACACTTACAAGGTGAGAAATCAAATTTCCTCGTTGAGCTCCACGCGAAAGAACAAGCAAGTCTGCATTAAGTTCTTCTTAGCATGGTTGGGCCAAAGATTTCGAGAAGGAATATACGCATTCAAGATCATCGCATAAATAAAAGTCTGTTCATGTTTAACTGTGGATGAAATATCCTTAATGTAAAGCAAAACAAAGGAGGACCTAGCCCGGTGCCTTGAAAGACACCGCTTAAAATAGGTGTCTCAGCTGAAAATGAGGATCCCACTAAGACCTTTTGTTTACGATTAGTTAGATATTACGTAATGAAATCGGTAAGGGGACTACGAAGTCCTAAAGCTTCTAAATTAACTATACGTTTCCTATGAGGCACTTTATCGAAGGCCATACTTATATCAAAAAAAGATAACCACCACCGAAAGATGGTCATTACGAAGAGATATTAAGAGATATAGAAAAAACAGATGTCGTTTCATAAGAGCGATCGGGAAGGAAGCCATGTTGGGAAGAGCTAAGAATTTGATTGGTTATGAAAAAATCTATAATTTGTACGGCAAGTAGTTTTTCAAAGAGCTCAGCAAGAGAAGGTGTTTTATGAACACCACGATAATTGTGAATATCCGAGTGTAAGCCAGATTTAAAGACTGGAATAATAATAGAGGTTTTCCAATAACCAGGAAAGAAACCATTCTCGAGAAAAACTGAGATCACTTTTTTCAGCAAGGGGGGTAAATCACATAGCTGTTTAATAAGGGAATTTGTGATGTTGTCGGTTCCAACTGAGTATGGTTGATAAAGTCAGCTTTCTTGTTTCTGAACGAAATCAATGTTAGTGAGCAACCCATGAGATGTCAGGGGAATCGAATGGAAGAAATTGGTTTAAAGTGTAAAATGCTCTGCAAAGAAGGAATTTCACAATTCTGCTTGTCCAAACACTCTTTAATGAAATTGTCATTTGAATCGAGTAAATGCGGAATGACTTTGTGAGATTAAGCGGAAGAATGGAATCGGAACACTTGAGCAACAGATCTGAAAGTATTATCATCGCTAATTGCAAGAGACTCCCTACGCCTTTCTCGCTTGATCCTAATTTTTTAAGCTTTTTCAAATATTTATGCGATCCTTAAGTGGGTTGATAACGAACTTACTGACGGATCCTAAAGCTGTTTTCGTGATTTTTTTAAAGCTAATTGTGAAGTATGTGTGGCACCACAGAAGAAGCAGCATTTTATAGAATGGACTTTAGTGGAATAAAATTGAGGAGGCCTTCTGTTTGGTCTTGCAATGTATCGTCGAAATAACTGAGATCATTATTTGAAAAAAACCTTGGCCAATCCAGATTGCTTGTAATATTGTTTAATAAATCTTTGTTAATGTAAGCAACGTCAAATTAGCCACGTTTTATTTCTGGCTTTACAGAGGAGGAGACTGGAAATTCATAAGCAAAGGATGGTCGCAATTAGCAAAAATTAAATCGAAAATACCATCTTTTCTAGTCACTGAGCCGACTTATTGAGACACGTTTGAAAAAGTAATCGTGTTCAACGAGTTCTTAAATTTTGGCGGAGAAGTATTTGCATCCCAGTCAATTTCTGGCAAATTAAAATCTCCTTCGATTATTTTGACATCAAACGGAGCTTCCGTAACTTTTTCAAAGAGTTCACAGAGCTGACTTTCATTGCCGTAATAACAAGGAGGATTATAGACACAGCCAATTATGGTTTATTTCTTGCACGGGAGGATGACTGAAACGAAGCAATTATTTCCAGACCACGTAGAAATGCTAGGATCGTAAAGGGAATGTGCAAGAGACAATCTTATGTAAAGAAGACAACCACCGCCACGTTTTTAACGTGGACTTGTCGCTATAAACTACAATAATCTAAAGCGAGTGGTGAGTCGGAAATAAGAGCATGAGCCGCCCAATATCCTGTGATGCACGTAATATCAGGGTCAAACTCAACAGCTACAGTTCTTAGCTCAGTCATCTGTTTCACGACTGATCTCGCGTTGAGTGAAATTATTCTGAGCATATTTGTGGAACGCGGAATACACTCATAATGTTTATAAAAAAGGAAGACTTGGTGTTGCAGCATCATTGGATGATGAATTAGGTGGGTTGAAAAAACATTCGGCAATCATCTTTTGCTGAGCTGACAGGATACTGGATGAGAAGCAGTAATTACCAGAGAATAACTTAATGTCTATATCAAACGGGACGTGCTTAAATAAACCTTTAATATAGAGAAGACAACCACCACCACGCTTGCTTATGTGGTCTTCACAGTAGCGATCATACTGATCTATGACAAGTAAGAAGTTGAAAATTAAGGGATGGGTCCAAGATTCAGTTGCACATCAAACATCGGGCATTACCTCGAAAGCAATGGCTCTCAGTTAGGCCATCTTATTTATAATAGATCTAGTATTAAGTAATATGACATCTAGCGTAGTTCGCGTATCCAAACTAGGATTATCATTATTTAAACAAAAGGAAGACTTGGTGGTGGGAAAGTAAACTGTAGAGAGGAAGGTGCAGATGAATAGTGAAATTGCTGCCGTCTGCAATTAGCTAAGCTTTTACTGTTAGCTAAATTATTATTACTATCGAGAAATCTATTTGGGTGGCATCCATTAAGAGGAGGGCTATTTTCAGCGTAAGCGAAAATGGGAGAAGGCTTTAAATTGGATTTTGAGGAATATTGGACTAATATAGGGGGAGAATAAGATTTGAAAATGGAACAAATTGTTTTTGAAAACTGTTACCATAAGGGGTAGTGTTTATAAATTGGGGAACCTGAAAATTTGTTTGGTTTGGATAATTGCTAAGGAAATTTTGGGTATGTATAGTATATGCTGGAGGGTCAGGGAGATTCCCAACTGTAATTATGTTTTTTTATTCTTTAAAGAACTTAAATGAGGAGCACACTTTGACTTTCCCAGGTTATTTATAAGTTTAGTAGATTAAACAGCTGAGACCGGAGTGGATGGCGTGAAATGGGAACGAAACGAACTTGACCCGGTTTTATTGGACTAAGTCAACTTTAGGAATACAAGGAAAACTACTTTGAAACGGAGATGCAGTCGGTCTTGACACTTTAGATGGAGTCACTGGCATAAATAATAGGTTACGACATGGTTGATAGCTACGGAGTTTGAAATTCCTATCAGCGAGGAAGAAGGAGTTAATGGATTCGTTGAAAGAAAATTTGGAAATGAAGTTAAGGGGGTTTTTGAACCGGGCACCAGAAGAGATTTCTGTACCATCTCGTTGTGGTTTGCATAGCCATGACCAGACTTGTGGATAATAGATCGAGAGGCCAAAGACCGATGCGAGAAAAGAGGCACATTCTTTTGTTCCATCGGTGTAAAATCCCGACAAAGGAAACATTTTGCGAATTCTAAATAACGGGAAATGTGACCTCGTTGTGCGAAGATGGAGTCTACCTGGATTGGTGAATAAAGCGTGAATAATGTAGGTGGATTTTTGCTACACGAGGAGAGGCGTTTGGCTTCCGCTATTTTTAAATTGAAAACGCACGAGAACAGGAAGTCTTCGGCAACTTCAAAAGGTCATCTGTCTAGGGGAAACATTTTTTAAAAGAAAATTATGATTTTTTTTCTGTCGGTCTAATTTTATCACTGGCAACAAAATTGACGCTAGAGTCCAGACGCAGACATTCCTAAGAAGGAGTAGCAGAGATGTCACTGACGACTAAGTTCCTCAATTTAGAGAGAAATGATCGTAAATTTAACATAAAATCATTACAATTTTGCAAAGCAGAGAGATCAATCTGCTCAGCTTGATAAACTGGTTGCATATGCATAGCACTGCTGTGACTATTAGATGCAATTAAGCAACTTCACCATCTGCTTCGTTTTTGCCACCAGTGCTCCCAGCATTACCAAATCTACAAAATTCAGATTCAACGTTTATTCCTTTCAATTCGCACCTGTGCAGTTTATCTCAAATTTGTTCTCAACAGTGCTCTGCAATCGTCCACTTCTCTGAACAAGGCCCTTTATTTGAAAGCTTTTTCCCATGATCTACTTCGAAGACTTAAAACGGCTGATTCGTTTTTCCTTACATTCACACTTGGAAGTTTATGTATACTTAAAAATTTCGGAAAATATCCAGCACTATTCGAAGGCAGATTTAAAGGTTAGAAAACCAACTCTAATGAACCAGTACGTCATAAAGAGCCCGTCTAAGTAATCTCTGAAACCAGAATTCAAACTCGTGACCTCACGCAATGAAGGCCACCGCGCTAACGACTGTGCCATGGGCGCACGGCCTGCGAGCACCCTTATTTATTTTCTTGCCACGGAACACCAGCTGAGAATGATTCATAATACATAAACAGTCTCTTAGGAAAAAATACCCGTAGGATCCTTATGCTGCATGACGATTTAGCAGATTTGACTCAATGAGAAACAACAGGAACTCATTAACCGTTTACTGGCATCAGGCACAGTCACAATAGATGGTTTCATAAAGGCCAAGCCACTGAGATTTGATCTTGTGAACGCCCAAAGCAAAGAGTGGTTCGTTTAATACTGCCCCACGAGCGCATGGCGCGTGGGTAACGAAAGTCATTTCTTAAATATGGAGCATCAATTAAAAACAACTTTAAATACCTTAACAGTCTCTTTTGAAAAAATACCGATGAAATCATTAGACTCAAGGGTGATTATACGTAGTAGACTCCAACGGACAAAAAGGAAAGTTGGATCAGGGTACTGACATCAGACACTGATAACTCTGCAAAAAAAATAGACGGATTCCGCACCAACCCGTTGTTTTTGTCGTTTTGAGGACCTTAATTAGCTAGTCTAGATATTCGAAGAGAAGCAAAGCCTACTGATTGACATCATTATAGTTATTATGGAGGACAGCAAAACAAATTACCTTCATATTTCGTCAGTTCCCCAACCAAAAAGCAACGAATACCCTCGTAACGCAGGCATAGTTGTGGGAAAATGAAAGCCACCCAGGAAGACGAAGTGAGTTACGTCTCCATGTGAAACTCCAGGCAAATCAGTTCCACTGAATAACGAGGCAGTTGACGCTGATGCAACATAATTTTGGGGAGCGTTATTACCTGTTTCAGCAGTTGACGTCAATGCAACATTCATCGGTGAAGCTCTATTACCTCTTATGGCAACTAAACCTACTACATCACCGGACACTAACGAAGGAAAAACTCGGGAAAACCTCAAAAAAACCTATAAGAAACTACAAGAATGGCTCGCCATTAATTCTGGGAGGGGATGCCGTCACTCCATTCCATCGCAAGGCAAACTCAGTAATGGACGGCATTCAACAGCCAGTTGATTCAAATGAACACGCCAGCTGTTGTGCAGGATATTGCACCAAGGCAACGATTGTGAAAATTCTCAGGCCAAAGCAAGTTTGGTGGACAATGATGTCAATACTGACTTAGATAGTGTAGTCTATTAGAATATAATTCCTCCTGATGTCAAAATCTCCAACAACAAAGCAAAGCACCAATTTACTGAACAGGCATATTTAATGCAAACGAAACATCGTGATAAATGGGTTCCTGAGTCTTTTCTCCGATATTAACGGACAGGGTAGAACATGACCTGATCTTTTCTGAACATATTCCAATTCTGTCCTTCAAGATAGATAACACGTAACCGTGCACAAAGCTTTCCGTCTAGGGAAAGGGAATGCTTTTTATGAACTACGATCACCGTGGGCTCCTAAAATTATTCTATAAAAGGAAGTGCAGGCCTTCAACCTTAAATAACAGAAAATGGTCAGATTGTATACCGGTAAGAAGTGACAAAATGTGACTTAGTATCGCAGTATGAATGAATAGAAAGTAGATAATTGCTGCACTATATGAACAACCATATGAGAGGGCATCCACTCAAACTACGTGTAACTGGGGCCAGACTGGATAAACGAAAGTTCTTCTTCTCCAAGAGAGCGGTTGACGCTTGGAATGCTCTGCCTCTGGATGTTGTTTTGTCTACTTCCGTTGAGCTTTTTAAGAAAAACCTGGACCAGTATAGCAGTGCCCACTATAATATCCCCAGATCTTCTTAGTCACGTCCCAGTTGAATCACACTCTTATATTACAATACTACTTTGTATATTTCAGTACAATTTTTATAGCATTTTTATTATCTCAAACTCTTCGCATATGCCTCACTCACGAGAATCTTGTCACCGACAATAGCATGCACTCATGCTACTCGTAATATGCAAGTACTTATTTATGTTTACTCAATTCGATGAGCCCACAGCTGCTTATTTTCCGCACGTTATTATGTAAACCAACTTTTTACATTTTCATGATGTACCAGAGGCTTTTTAGCTATACTGTAACCAAGAGGGATTTCAAAGGCGTTTGCCTATCTTTCCCTTAAAAAACTTAACTTTAAAAAAATAGCAGAAATTAGTAGTACGGTAGGCATATCCGATTCAGATTGATTTGCCATTTTAAAAACAATAGTTAACAATTTTTGGCATATTCGGTGAACAAGGAAAGAAATTGGGAGAGGAGTTCGACGAGCCGCCAATTTAAAAAACGAAACTAAGAGGAAGAAACTGCTTCTCTAAACAAATAATTGCTAGAGTTGATGGGATTAGTACTATGCAATGGAATAGTACTGTGTTGAGGGTTCTGAAAGCTCCTTGTCATGTGAGAGATAATATAACAGCTGGAGCTACTTTTTATAACCATCAGGGATGTGAGCGAGGAGGAACTCATCGTAGAAAACAGGGTCGAAATGAAGAGAGGAAAGTAGAGGTCAGGAGATCCACACCGAGATGCGACCTTGCTGACTGCCTAGTCCATGAAAAAGGTGGAGAAAACATCAGAACCCGCCACGATCATCAAAAGATCCCGGAGACTATCAACAGGGTTGCGAAATCGGAGGAAAGTATCAAGGTTGTCAAGAGTTGGCGATGCTAGTTAAAAAGGAGGGGACGAAAAATTGAATGCGAAGATCAACTCTGCAGAGGATGATAGAAATATTTTTAGGGACCAATGTAATATCAAGGGAACTGCCTCAACTACAAGGATGACCCTTTTCAAAATCCTGAATTTGCGAGTTTGGTAAGGAAACAGATAATAAGGACTTTATATGTTCCGAGGTTAAACGTTTGCTTAATTTGGTTTTGATAATCGCTCATATAGATGACAACCTAATATGGAGTGGAAGACTATCCCAGATTAAAGCATATTTGGAGGCAAAAAACTGAGAACGGTTAGTTGTGGAGCTAATGGGGGGGGGGGGTGAAATGCTCATGGACGAATTAAGGTCGATCTACCGGAGTGAGAGCGTTAATTCGTGGGAGATTTGGCCTAGGGTTAACGTGAAACAGGAAGCAGAGACCTGCTTCGAGTCTTCTAACCCACAGAAATTTAATGTTTGCTTACTAACATCTATCCGTATGAGAGATACTGGATCCAGGACGCTTGGCGGGGTCAAAACATATGAAACTACTCTTGGATGGAGAATATTCCATCTGCCAACTAGAGCTCCAACGTGAAAGCATAAATAGATCAGTTTTGATTTTATCAAAGCAACTATTGGCTGTTTCTTTAAAAAATTAACAAATGCACTTAAGATCGTCAGCGTAAACGAAATATTGGGAATTTTTGAGTATAGCTGAAAGTTCGTTTATGAACAGAATGACGAGAATCGGACCTAGAACCGTGCCTTGAAAAACGCCACTCGTAATTGGCTGAGGCGTCGACTAGCTTTTACCTACTTAGACCTTCTGGCTGCGGTTTGGCAAGAAGAAAACAATGAAGTCAAGGAGAGGTGACCGGATGCCAAGGGCTTCCAGTTTTACCCGAAGACGTCTGTGTGGTATCTTATAAAAGGCCTTTCTCAGGTCAAGGAAGATCACAACCACTGACTGCTGCTCATTACGAAGGGAAGTGACGAGGTTAAAAAAAAAAAGCTAAGTGACACACATCGCATGATCTTCCAGGTAGAAACCATAGTGCAAGTCGCTTAAAAGCTTATTTTCTAGACAAAAGTCGAGAAGTTAATTAAAAATAACCTTTTCAACAATTTTTTGCTAGAACTGGGTTTGTAAACGCCTCAATAATTATTTACGTCCGAACAAGATCCCGACTTGATGACTGGAAGAATAATAGGTGTCTGTCATGAGTCAGGAAAGAATCCGTTTAGAAGATAAACTGAGAATATATGGCTAAGCAATCGGGGGAAGCTTGGGATTCGCTTGATAACTGAGTTTGGAATACCATCAAATCCCGAAAAGTGGGAGATTTTGACGAATTGTTTGCTTACTAATTAATTCTGAAGATAAATAAATGGTGCTGATACCATTTAATGAGAATGGCTGAAACGTCGGAACCAATTCGGATTCGTAAGATGATTTGCAAAGAAAGCACTTAACAATTCTGCCTTGTCAGAGTCTTCGAGAACGATGTTCTTATCTTCATTTTGTAATGAAGGAATTTCATATCTTTGTTTGGAGCAACAGATTTTGCGGAGTTTGTCTCGCCGAGTGCACAAGATTTCCTCTGTCTGTCGTGCAAGACGAATCTGAGAGGCTTATTTAAAACTCTAATGCTATCCTTAAGATGCAAGGATAACGAACTAGTAGATTGAATTTTTAACTGCCTCCTCAATTTCTTGGGCCTTCGTAAAAGAAATTTGGAACGGTGGATATAATTGCCCTGACAGAAACCTGGCTCTCAGAATTTATGCGAGAACACGAAGTATCCTTCCCTGGTTATCAACTCTTTATAAGAGACGGGCATCATTTGAAATTGGTTTCGAATTTCAAGTCCTTCGAGTCTATGAGTTTTAGTCTCTACCTCAGTGTAGAAGACACGGTGCTTGGAAATTGGTAAAGGATTGTCTGTATATGCTTCGTAGTTCGGACTTAGTGACTTGGGCGTAAGGATTCTTTGGCTTGGCAAAAATTCCACTGCTGTGGATTCTTCCCTCCCCCTGGATTTAGCTAAACTGGAATTGCAAGCTTCGATCTTTGCTCATTTCTGAAACTCACGCGACTGTGTGCTCCTGCATCGGCTCTCAATCACGAAAGGGGCACACAACAAAGGCTAAGTCACTTTAGTCTCATATTATTTTATCCTTGTTCAAATCATCATAAAGTTATCTTTTTGAATATCATTGCCGACTCTCCATTAATTTTGTGGCAATTCCATTCGCTTTGCATTCCCATAAGTATACGAAACGCAGATGCCTTACATTTATTGCCACGAAAAATTGGTCCACGACCTGGTTTAGAACCTGCGCCCCAAAATCGCGCAGGACCGACTACCGACGCCTCTAACCACTCGGCCACATGGTATGCATATATAACATCTTTAAGCAAACCTAAAATTCACATACAATAAATCGTGTCTACTGAACCTAGTAAACCGGAGGATTTTTCGCTAGTTCGAAAGGAAGTCCCATCTAGTCCTTGCTCCAAACCCTCGTCACTTAACTCAGGCAGCATCAGCAATAATCTGTTTCTACAACCCAGTTCCACATCGCTGCTTGACGCTTCACCAAAATGCGATGTTGAAGAGGTTGATGAGTTTGTAAAGCCAAAGGGGAAAAGGTCTAAGGCGACCAAGTTGTTCACGGATTTGGCTCCAGTCAGCCCAAATATGGTTCATCTGAACCTATCTGACCATAACTGGACACAACTACTCGCTCAGTTGAAAGACCTGAGCTACAAACGGGTGCCCTATTGAGTCGAAAGCAGAATGTACTTATAAAAGAGGTCCCAGAGTCCGCGTCAATAATTCCAAAGGAGCAAGTTAAACATGACTTAGATCTAATTCAATTGTATGAAAAAAAAACGTTTCTTAAGGATGGCAAGTTCATTTAAATTCTCAAGGCATGTAGAATAGGCCAGACTTGTTAGCACCCGATTCAAATCCTCGACCAAAACCTCTTAAAATCCACTGGGAAAACAAAGCACAGGCACTACTCCTGCTTTTGCGGTTTTTTCAACCGGAATATGGCCTGAAAGAGCGAATGAAAATGAGACAATTAATAATAGAACTGGAAAGACTAAGGACTGACTGTGAAGCTCATCTCAAAGTAAGCCAAGGACAAATAATTTTAAGTGAGATTAGCATTTCTTTGGCCGAAGCCAGTCACTCTGACAGCCTTACTGTCCCGTCCTAGAAACTAAAACTTGCCCGCTTTAAATTTTTATTTAAAATGCCAGCTATCTGTTTAAATAAATACCTTTGCTACAGACTCGGGTTTTCGTCCACCACCCAGACATTGTAGTAGTTACAGAGACATGGGCAACACCCCACGTATCCGACTCCGAACTCCCAATTCTAGGCTATACTTAAATTTGGAATGATTAACATGAGGGCCGTAACGGAGGAAGCTGTATCTACGTTAAACAAACACTTACATTTCTGCCGTTGGAATATAAAAAATTTACAGAGGTAGAAGAGAGCTGTGGGTTCCAATCTGTTCTAAAGGATGACTAATCTTAACTCATTGGTTTTGTCTATAGCTCAGCTAACGCCAGCGAAGAAAACGATCGCTTTCTCTCGCAGACATTTCAGGTCACAGCTGACTTAAATCTGGAGTACTGCTTAATTTCAGGTGTTTTCAATTCTCCTGAAGTTCAATGGTTTCCGCTTGCCAGCCCTGTAAACTTCGAAGACTTACTTGAGGCCATAGATATCGGCATGTGGGATCAGGTAGTTGATTTTCCCACCCAAGGATCAAACACACTTGATCTTAGTTTCTATAGACGTTGTTAGCCATTGACATTGTCCCATTTAGACTCACTTGGGAGCTCTAACCATGCCATACTTTCTTCTACGCCTGAACTCGTGGCTAATAAAACATTTTTCAAAAAAATGTAGCTTTTTCTATGATTTCCGATGAGCAAATATTGGGGAATCACTGAAACATCTTCATCCCCACGATTGGACTAACGTCTTTCTATATTTGATGTGAATGTTGTACTGAGACATTGTACCAAGTTCCACGTAAACTCATTTTTTGTTTTTTCGCCGTAAGAAAAAAATAAAGGTCAAGGATGAAGTCTACATCCCTTTATCTTTCTGCTATAGACTGCGTAGACTCTCACGTCATTTTCCTATACAAACAACATTTACGTCCTGCCCTTGATCAAACGAATCCTTGAGCAGGCTAAAAAGCTGTCTGAAGAAAAATTACTAGCTGATGATGTCAAATTTGCCAAAACCCTTTGATAAATTTTTTTGAAATTCTTTTTGCGCACAGTAAAAGCACAGAAAAAACGAGGCACCCCATACTTCGATACGCCTTAGGAAACCCCATAGCTGACGCTCAGTTACGGCTGATAGCTTCAATGCTTTCTTGACCAAAACTTTAATAAAACATTCTGTCACTCCTTTTCCGGAAATCCGGTTTTGGCCAGGTACCATCCTCGAAAAATAATGTTTACCCTCTGAGAAGTGACTGTAGCCATTCGGCATTTTCGTCAATCTTACAGTCCTGGACCAGATGGTGTCCTGGTCAGCGTTCTAAAAGCTGATGCAAATGCTCTATTTCCGTCCCTTCTGTATAGGAGATTTAATCTTACTCTCGAAAGTGAAACCTTCCCTATTTTATGGAAGTAATCGCGCATTCAGCCTAAACCCAAACGCGGCCGATTTACTTCATTTGATGCCTTTAGACCAATAAATACACTTCCATCAGCCCCAAAGATCTTGAAGACCTTGAACGAATTTAAGATGATGCGTCACGTAACAGAAAGTTACCTAATTAATGCGGTTCAGCATGGGTTCTTCAAAAAAATCTCGAAACACAAGCCAGCTTTCTTTCTTTGATCATGTGCTACAATAAAAAAACAGTGGTTTTGCACTTAACACCATTTATTTCGGTTTCATTAAGGTTGTTAATCATGTTGCATATGATCTCCTCCGGCTGAAATTAATATCCTCCAAGTTGGATGCTCGCACACTACGAGGTCAAATTTCCGATGTTATCTGCAACCCCACACATCTGAGGAGCGGAGTTATTCAAGGAAGCGTGCTTGGCCTGCTCTTATTTTGCCATTTTGTTAACGACGTATCTGATTGTTTTCAGTATGGTAGGCCATTTATGTACGCTGACGATTTAAAAGTTGCCTATCGATATAAACCGGCCGATTGCAACATCATGCTTGAGCTCTTAAAAAAGGATCTTCAGGCCTTCGTTCAGTGGTGTTGCACATGGTGCCTCTCCATTTCTTGGCACATATGCTCCGTTATAGTTATTGGCAACAAGCATCAGCCACAGCTTAGCATAGACGGCAGGAACTTAATGTGCCCGGAGTAATAAAAGATCTGGGCATATCATATTCTAGCGTTCTTATCTGTCGTTGCACTGTGCCCTGATTGTCTTGAAAGCACGCTGAAATACTTGGTTTATTCTCAGAAATTTTAAAACCGTCAAAATTAAAACCAGCCTTCATAAAATGTATTTAAGATGAAGTCTGGAATACTGATCCTTTCTATTTAACCTTCTGCACGCGAGTTAACGGAGGAAGATAGAATGAGTCCAGCACTTTTTTACTAAAAGTTTTCTCTTCAGAACACCGAAACCTGTCCTACCAAAAATGCTGTGAGCTTACTCACCTCGACCCGTTGTGGCTTCGCATAGTATAGAAGAGATTATTTTTACTGTTTAAACTTTTAAAAATTTGTATCTTTAACCTCCTTACTATTCTGAGGCAGCTCGACCACTCTAGGCGCACCAGACATCGAGATGTATTTATATTTCTTTCTTTGGTACACAGTAAATAAATAAATTGTATATTAAAGGCCCAGAGGGTCCCATCATTACAAACTTAGTACCGTGGTTTAAATAAATACAAAGTGGATAATTGCTGCACTATGTGAGCATCCATATGAACAGCAGAAATGAGTAGTATGGTAAACATATCCGATTCAAAACGATTTGCCATTTTTAAAACAAAAGTCAACAATCTTTGGCATATACGGGGAACTGGAAAAGAAGCAGTAAAAAAACTCCTAGGGTTAAATCGGAGGCGGAGTTCGACGAGCCGCCAATTTAAAAAAAAATAGGAGAAAAAAACTGCTTCACTAAAAAAATAATAGCTTAATGAAATGGGATAGTATTGTGATGTTGCTGACAACGAATGAGGGTTCGGAACACTCCTTGTCAGGTGAGAGATAATATAGCAGTCAGAGCTACTGTTTATAAACACCAGTGGAGGTGAGAGAGGACGAACTCATCGTAGACAACATGGTCGAAACGAAGAGGGGACAGTAGAGGTCACGAGATCATCATCGAGATGCGACCTTGCTGAATGCATAGTCCATTATCAAAGAGGCGAAACCATCAGAACCCGCCTTGATCATCAACAGAACCTGGAGACTATCGTCAGCGTTGCAAATTCGGAGGAAAGTATCAAGGTTGTCAACAGTTGGCAATGCTAGTTTAAAAGGAGGGGAATAAAAAGTGAATGCAAAGATTGACTCTGCAGAGGATGATGGAAATATCATTAGAGACCAATATAATATCAAGGGAGCTGCCTCAAATACCAGGAGGACCCTTTTCAAAATCCGAAAAATGCGAGTTAGGGAAGGAAATAGACAATAAGGACTTTATATCATCCGAAGTTAAATTTTTGCGTACTTTGGTTTTTAAAATAGGTAATGTAGACGACAACCTAATTGGCAGTGGAAGATTATTCCATATAAAAGCATATTTAGAGGCAAAAAACTGAGACCGGTTAGATGTGGAGCTACGGGGTAGTGAAATGATCAGGGAGGAATTATGAGAGGCATAAGGTCGATCTACCGGAGTGAGAGCGTTAATTCGTGGGAGATTTGGGCTAGAGTTAACGCAAAACAGGAAGCAGAGACCGGCTTCGAGTCTTACCCACAGAAATTTAATGTTTGCTAACTGGCATCTATCCGTATAAGAGATACTGGATCCAGGAAGAGAAAATAGTCTTCGAGTAAAAACCCTCTGAACTTTTTCAATCTTACTGCGGTCAAAGGCGTTCATTAGCCCAAAGAGGGGACAGCAGTATTCTAGAATAGGAAGAACAAACATGCGGTACAGGTCTAACTTTATTTCCGGAAGGAAGAAATTATGTGATATAAAACCACATATCTGTGCAGCCTTTGCAGAAATTCGATCTGCATGAGGCGATAATGCTAGCTTATTCGTGTAACTTAGACCTAAGTCTCTTATGGTTGATCGTTCTAAAAGTATACTATTTCGAAATACTAGGGGTCCAGGAAGCTTGGTGGGGCCAAAACACATGAAACTGCTCTTGGATGGAAAAATTTCATTTGCCAAGTACAGCTCCAACGTGAGAGCATAAGTAGATCAGTGTTGATTTTATCTACGCAACTATTGGCAGTGTCTTTAGAAAATGAATAAATGCACTTGAGATCGTCAGCGTAAACGAAATTTTGTGAATTTGTGAGTAAAGTTGAAATTTCGTTTATGTACAGAATGAAAAGAAGGGGAACTATTACCGTGCCTTGAAAAACGCCACTCGTGATCGGCTGAGGCCTCGAATAGCTATTACCTACTAAGACCTTCTGGCTGCGATTAGACAAGTAGGAACCAATCAAGTCAAGGAGAGGAGGCCAGATGCCGAGGGTTTCCAGTTTCACCAGAAGACGTCTGTGCGGTTCCTTGTCAAAGGCTTTGCTCAGGTCAAAGTAGATCACAACCACTGATTGCTGCTCATTACAAAGGGAAGTAACGAGGTTAAGGAAAGCTAAATGACACACTTCGCATGATCTCCCAGGTAGAAAACCATATTGCGAGTCGATTAAAAGCTTATTTTCTAGGCAAAAGTCGAGAATTTGATTAAAGATAATTTTTTCAAGACGTTTTGCTAGAGCCGGGGTTTTGTGAACGCCTCGATAATTATTTACGTCTGAACGAGATCCCGAATTGAAGACAGGAAGAATAAAAGATGTCTTCCATGAGTCAGGAAAGAATCCGTTTAGAAGATAAACTGGGAATATATGGCTAAGCAATCGGGGGAAGCTCGGCACTCTCTTAATAACTGAGTTTGGAATACCGTCAGTCCCGGAGGAGTGAACTACCCAGAAATATAAAAATTCAGCAAAGTTATCCTTCGTTTAAGATATTTGCCACTAGTTTTCTACATTCAGGACACCTCCCTGAATTTTGATTCTGACTTGGTGGAATCTCTTTTCCGTTCTGATTGCGTTTGCGGACTCTGAATCCTGTGCCAGGCTTCATGTTGAGGCAATATTGCTGACACTGCAGTCCTTAATCGGCTTATTCCTCAGTCGGCAGCAAGCAACCGCTTGCCTAAACACAAGTTGCTGGTGCAGTATACCGGATCAGCAGCACTGAAGGGAGAAGGATTACATCGTACACCTGTACTAACCCTTCCCCGTCCCGAACTTCAATCACTCAAGAAACTGCAGTTTTTTTCCTTGAAAACACTTAAAATAACGATCAGGTTTTTTCACTGTCTGCTCGATCCTCTACTGGTTATCTCTGTTGACCTTGCCTGTAAACTGACTATAAATAAATAAATAAAGGAGAAGCCATGGAGGAGGAATCGCTGTTTATGTTAGCTCTATTAAAGCTGGCATTTTCCACCCTTCCAGCACCAGCCCCGCATAGCCCGTGTATACCACTGATTCATCTGAGCAGTGTTCTAAAGATAATCAGATGGCTGACCTCGGACCTTCCTGCAGACGCACGAACGCTGTTGGGTGAGGCAAGTGATGTTGCAGCGAAAAAATGGCAATGGACAATGAAGAGTACGTTCATTTAGGACTTGTTAAACAGCCAAATGAGCAGTTTCGAGACCCTACCAGGCGTCTAATAGGCAAAAGTGTTGTTACTTATTTAGCTATTAATGAACTCCCTATACATAAGAAAACTAAGCGTGGGTTTTGGCCTTTCCTAGGTATAATTAAGGAACCCTTTGTTAGTGAAATATTCGTCGTTTGAATTAACTATGGCAATACTGTACTTTATCAAGTGTTAATAATTGGTACGACGCCATCAAAGGGATCACATCTGGTAGGCGATAAATTAGTATGTGTGCATAATATTGTTCGCTTTTCGAGTGAAGACATAGGCTTAGTGTTTGTAGAGTATAAAATTGTGTAAGATTTTTTGCTTATCTTGAAAACCCGTCATTAATTAACGTTAATAAGGCTACATTAAGGAACGTAATAAAACAAGCCCATTTCCGTTCACCGTCCGGAAATACGCATGCTTCCTCATAAACGGTCACCTGGTCCTAATCGAAATCACTGGAAGATAGAACACAGAGGACTGACATCATGGAATCTGCCAAGCGTGCCACAAACATGAATATGATTTTGAAGACTGCGTCGGACGGTAACTTTCCCTCATATTCTCGTACTAGGCTTTCTTTCTCACTGTAACTCTCACCGTTCAACGGTCGCTGTCCACCAATCCTACAACCCAACAGTCCAACAGCTATTGATTCGTGGACAGTGAAGGAAGGCAGTGAATGATTAGATCATTTTTACTTTCCTAATGCCTTCTTTTTCTATTGGGTTGTAGCTCATTATGTAAGATGATGAAATTCAGATTGGACGTCAAAGAAGGACTAAGAAATGCCCGATAGATCCCAACGTTTATGTGACAAACATACGGTCCCTCTCATCGTCATCGGTATGCAGAACAATTACCACCGTAACTGTTCTTAGGACAGTTCATCGGATAGCAGTGATTCAAGCAGAACAATGCCCTTTGCGCAGTCTCCCTCACATGCGGGTAAGCCACTACCTTCAAAAGACAATCTTCCTAGATGGCAGTCGGCGCCACCTAAAAGGTGACGTGGTCACAGAACCACACATCAAAGGCATTAATCACGTACAGCTTGCCATTGATGGTACATGCGATGTCATATACAAGAAATGCGGCATTTGCAGGACCTCAAGTTAGAGGTGGCTGCTTTTTGGCGACTTCTAGAGGAACATTTGGAGAACTGCGCCTCGCATGCATACCAGCTGTCGTCCAGAGGTCACATATTTAAACTAATGTTGACTCTTAATGAAGTGGATGCCTTAACCGAAGACGTCGCATAAAAACTATTCAGGGAGCAATTTTTAGGCAGCCTGCACATTATTAACTATCTTATGAGGTTACGTATTTGGCCTCCCTCGGTGGTGATAGCGTCAGCAGTTTGGCTGATCGCATATTTTCGGCCCTTTTGTCCGATTATGTGACCTACCACTTAAATTTATACGGTAGACACCAGGGCAAAACAGTATTTCTTGCTTCCCCTCTCTACGCCGTTATTCTGGGTAAGAAAAAGCTCATTAATTACTTAATCATTTTTACCGCAGAGGTTTTTAATAGGTGGAATAATCCACAAAAAGGCAACAAATTACAGTTTGAAAGGGCTTTCAAGAATGCCTTTAAGAAGGCATACTATCGCCTACACAAAGGGGGTCTAATGTCTACCCTCGGCAAGAGTCTTGACGGTTATTCAAATTTACTTATCAATATTAATGTTGATATATAAATTATCTACAATTGTCAACGAAAATTGCCTGCATTAAAAATTGAGCTGATTAAAATGCTTTTATAATTAGCATTTCAAAGTTCATTGTTTGATTATCCACCGAATAAATTCACTGCCTTTTCATTTTAGAGGGGAGATCCAATGAATCGGCGGACGGATTGTCGGGTCCCTCGACACAGGATTAGTCCAGCGACGTCAATTACAGACAAATTTCAGACTTATTTTTGTAAACCTCTATTTTCAAAACTTTTTTTAAACACAATATACTTTACTTACTTACTCAGTCTTACGAGAGTCACCTTAGAATTGTTAAAATTGCATCAGAATGTAATGGGGGTTGTTTTTAAACCAGTTACCTAGTAGGGGGATCTACAAAAGGAGAAAGGGGTTCCACTGTGCAGTTAAAAAATGAGATACTAATTTTTCAGATCCGATTCGCGTTCGAATTAGGCGGTTACGGACGAATACGATTCGCGTTTGACCATTCATACGGTTGCATCCGATTTACGTCCGATTCGCGTTTGAATTGTTATAAGATATGTATAAAGCAGAAAATAATGGGTTAAGTGAAAGGCATCTTGATATTTATTGATGAAATTATTTTTAGCATTAGAAAGGTTAGCTTATGGCTATGATAAGAAAAGAAAAACTGAAATTTATTATCAGTGGACGTTTATGCATCTAAATCAATAGTTGTTACTGTAATTATTTTTATTGTCCGATAGGTCAACTGCTGGCTGTGAGCGGATAAGCAAGGAAGTGATATCATATTTATGATTATGGTACATTTATAAATTTATTGTGTTTTTACAACATGAAAAAGAAAAATGGTTTGTATTTTTTCTAACCTGGTATTGATCATGGAATTTGTGCATTGAGATCTCTAAAGGTTTAGTGAAGTTATGATTGTACATTTTCTGAAGTTATTTTTAGTTTCAGAAAGTTCAACTTATGGCTGTGATAAGAAAAGAAAAAGTGGAATTTAATTTTATTGGAAGTTTGTTCAATTATGTCAGTATTTGTTGCGAACATTATTTTTAGTGTCTGGTAGGCGAACTGATGGCTGTAATAGGAAAGGAACGGATTAAATATTTTTGATTTTAGTGCGTTTATGCATTTATTTTGTTTATGTGATATGCAAAATATTTGTTTGTTTATAACCTGCTGTTGATCCTGCGATTGGTGGCGTCATATATTTATAGGTTTAGCGAAGTACCGTTAATAATTGTTGCCGAAGGTATTTTTTGTGTCTGGAGGGTCAACTCATGGCTATAGCCATATATGATATGCAAATAATTGCGGGAATGTTTATGACTGCGGTATAGACTACAGTCAACTTTATATGTATTTATTGTGTTCAGGACATCTATAAGCGTATTTTTCGATTAAGAACATGAGGTTTCCGGTGGTTAGTGGCATCAGGTCCCTTTCTGTTCAAATTCTTTATCAACGAACTGGCTTGAAAAGTGTTCTATTTTATTTAAGAATATATCTGAATTGTTATCTGAAAAAAACGTTTTTGTTTTTATTTTCAGCTAGCCTAAGACTTTCTCTAATACTATTTGGGAGGGCATTTCATATGATCGCATATCTTATGGAATAGAAGTTTGATCGTTTGGTTTTTGCAATTTGGGCTTCTTGTGGTATTTTCGTTAGTTAAAGTGGCTCAAGGGCCGTTGTGATTTAACATTATATTTATTCTGAGAATATCTTGGTGGTGTGTGACTTCGAACAGTAAAGTGGGACCATTGTGGAGCCTTCTGATCCAGAGGGATCGAAGACTATATCTATTGTATAAGTCACTATATGAAACTTGTATGCCATCACATTTGGAAAAAGATCTGGTAAAGCGTTTTTGAATTTCTTCTTATTTCTTCCGGCCATCTGAGGGCATTATACCAAAGAAAATTGAGCAGTTATCCAAGAAAGGTAATACGCATATTTTCAAAAGATCTGTCTTTGGAGTATTTGAGGTAAAATGTTAACATTTGAATCCGCATAGGTGAGTGGCTTTTGGTGATATTCGTTTTACGTGGGGGAGAAATCAAGAGCATTTGTATAGCTCGGTCTTAAGTGTTTTATGAATAGTGATTCTTTTATTTCGTTATCATCAAGAATTAAGGGTGACCGTTTTTACGGACGAAAGATCATTAGTTTTTATTTGGTCGGTGAGAATGGCATTTTCCATTGGTAACTCCAGTCATTAAGCTTTTTGAGATCCGCTGCAACGGTAGTGTGCATATTAGTCACTGTCTGTTCATTATACACAAATGCGAGTTTTAGCTCGTCTGCATATAGAAACGGTCTGGCAGTGGCCGATATGATCAGTCGTTCGGTCGTTAATATATATTAGACAGAGAAGGTGACCTAAGATGGTGCCCTGTAGCACTCTATTAGTAATAGGGGATGGTTCTGAGGCACCGTTTGAATGTGCACTACTTGATGCCAGTTTTGGAGATAAGGTGTGAGAAGGCCAAGTGGTGGAGGCCGTAGGTTATGGCTTATTAGCTTCCTTATAAGCCTATTGTGGGGGACTTTGTCAAAGGCTTTCATCTCTGCTGCTGGAACTGTATTCCAGAAAAGTAAGATGGCAGGACTGACATAATTTCTTAGGTGAGAAGGCATTTTGGGAGGGAGGTACGAGGTTGGTGTTAGGCAAATTAATTTAGTATTTGATGGAAATTTTTTTTTTCTAGAATTTTGGCGATTGTCGTTGTTATATGAGCAACATGATAGCTTTCGATATTAGACCGGTTACCGTTTTTATGAATTTGGTGCAATTTTTTAACAAAATATTCCCCGAGACAGGCATTCAAAATAACATACCATCCCCCAAACCAGAATGTCCAACGCGATGATCTTCTCCTAATGCAAACTGGCCAAGACTTGCTCGAATAAATATATCCTTATCGTTGAAGACTTTAATGCTTCTACTATCGATTGGAAAACTTTGACAGTTTCTGTTCCAACGCATACATTCGGTCATCGATTGCTAAGATGGCAGCCGATAAATTACTCGTCTAGAATATACCGTTCGTGACATGTGTTAGGAAATGGTAACGTTTGACTTGTCTGGAACTTGTTAGCATCCGAGACGGGAACAGTGTATAGGATCTACAAAGTGTACACAAATGGCTGCTAGTGATCTTCGAGTAATCCATGTTCTCACCGCCTTATTAAGTTAAGCTACTGGAAAAAACGTCTCAAGCATGCGCACGCAACTCTCAGCAATACCATGGAAAACCACATTACGGAGAATCGATGACGAATGCTGGAGTAGGTTCAGCTTGTTGGTTAACAGAATTATTAACCGAAATTGTCCCCTAAGATGAAAAGCAAACATTCTACCACTGTAGATAAACCGCGAAACGCAGATTTCCTTAAAAAGAAGAAATAACATGCGAAGCGGTTTCAACTAACGGTGAATGTCAAACTCCACAGAAATACAAATGAAAAGGATATTTATCTAAGCTAAAGGCAAACCAACTCCGAAGGAACTTTAAGCTTACCATACTGCTGAACGCTTTGGAGCATCCTTAGATCCTATACGCTTACATACGCAATAACCAAATATATTGTGACCCGAGTCCTGTCCTGAGGACTCAAAAAGGTGTACTGGAGATGGATGACGATACGAATGCCTCAATCCTGTCTAGCTTCGTTTAGTCGGTATTCACTCATGCAAAAAATCCTCCTCCGCTAACTTATACCATGACAACTACAAAATTCGTAAACGTTTGCATTCGAAAATAATGTTCACTTCTCACCGATATTGAGAAGGACAGAGTTACGCCACCTGAAGCCTGCGAAGTTACCCGGTGCAGATAGACTGCATTCGCATGCCATTCGAGAATTGGCCGATATAATATGGGAGCCGGTGTCAATGATATTCCAAAAGTTCATGGAAGAGGGCAAACTACCACAGGAAAGGAAGACTGCCCTTATCTACCCGATCCAGAAAGGAGGGTACATGCCAGAGTTGGAAATTGCCATCTCATTACGTTATCCAGCACTTGGTTTAAGGTAATGGAAAAACCTCTTAAGCGACATGTGATGAAGTATCTGGAGCAGAAGAACATAGAACGTACTGCCCAGCATGGCTTTCATTCTGGTCACGTATGCCTTATTAGTGGCCTTTGCTCACAGGAAATAGACAAAAGCCAGAGACCAACGCCATTCAGTTGACGTCATTTTGTTCGACTTCAAGAAGACTGTGACAGCGTACCTCATCGGTGACTTTTTCATAACATTTTGCAATCTGGTGTCCAGGGTAACATTTTTAAGTGGATCAAACGTTTTCTGTCAAGAAAACTGCATTAAAGTCATTTTTGGCACCACAGGATCCTAGTGTGTGCACGTGGAAATTAATATTCCGCAGGGTTCGGTCTTAGGTCCTCTGCTGTTCCTCATTTATACAATGACAGTGCCCTTCCGGGTACTCAAATAAAAAAATATCTACAGTTTATTTGACGCTCCATAATTTAATATCACCTGGAAACGTGGTAACATCACAATCTAGTTAACTGATGCAGTCGTTGACTTAACTAATGAACAAACCAGGGTCATGAAGGGATGCTTTGGCAGCCGCTGTTCATAGACATGTGCATTTCAAAAACGGACAATAGGAAAACTTTGAATTCATTTCAAGTGACTTCCCCTAAAACCTGTTCGACTAAGTTTGTGCATGGGGTCACTGATATTGGGCACTGTCGAGGGCCTTCTTATAGTCAATTAAACCTAAATGTAGTGCATTTCATCCACGAATTGCTCAAGTCCAGGGTTCCAAATAAAGGAACAAATTCTTCCCTGAAGATTTGACATAACGGAATCGATGCTGTTAGTCAGATAGATTTTGTATGCTACTCTCAGAAATGAATTAAATCTTTCCTACGTATTTTTTCTTAATATTGCAACAGTGGTTCATCAGTCTGTCATTTTTTGCGGAAGCCTTGCTGCTCTCTTTATATAGTGGGGTGATGCGTGTAGATTTTTATTCAGATGGTAAACTGCCCGCATCTAACGAGTCTTGGAAAGCATAGACAGTGTTTTACCGAGTGCCTCGGCAACATTCTTCAGTAATGTGGGCTCTTTTTCAGCTGAAATCTGTGTTTCAGGTTGATTTACTAGTTAAACTTTTTAAACAGATTCTTTGACAAATTATACCATTTCAACTGTTGGACCGTCATTTTAGTCGTTGTCGGTCGGAGTAAATTAGCTTTTATTTCAGTATCAGTATCAGTATCAGTATATTTGAGGGCGGAGCCAGAAGCAACTAGAGCTTCATTATCAGTATATTTGCGGGAGATGTAGGTGAGTCACCTTTGAATTCCCTATTTGTACATGCGAGTTGTGGTATGAAAAAAATAGTATCTCGATATGTTGGCGAGGCCAACATAGTGGAACAAAGTTGAAAAAGAGCAGACAGTGAAAAAAACTCCCGGTGATATTTAGGAGAAAAAAACTGCCGCCCTTGGGAGGGGGGAGGGGTCCAACGGGGGGCATTTCGGAGGTCACATGATGCTCTATTGCTGATTGCAGCGTCCGTTGAGGGATTTCAAAGGCTGAAATAGATGTCCAGATCATCCTCGGTCCATTGCGGTTCAAACCAGGGGATAACGTTCATACACCTCATGGACGACTGTCGCCAGGTCCAGCTGATGCGAATACTCACGGTGTCACCAAGGTGTGTAAATAAGTCAAGCATCGAAGACCTCGAGGACCCCAGCACGGGAATAATGGGAGAATGCAAGCCCTCGAACGAAATAACAAACAAGGAAATGTTACTCAAATATAACTAGTAGTATCATAAATGCCTTACTTTCTGACGTCACACTTGCAGCTTTCCGTTAGTGTTGTAGCCCGCACCATTATATCGATCTAACTTACGCTTAAAAACCTCCAAGGAGTCCGACATTACAACATCCAGAGGAAGACTATTCCAAGCTTCGACTACTCTTTTGTAGAAGAAGTACTTCCGAGTGTCTAGCCTTGCTCCAGTCACACGTTATTTGAGAGGATGACCTCTCAAGTTCGTTGTTTTTGCTAACTCGAAGAAATCCCCTGGCACAAGACAACAGTCCTGGATGCGTAGTATGCGGAATGTTAGTATCAGGTCCCCCCGAAGCTGTCTATAGTGCAAGGGAAAGAGATTGAGACTCGACAGCCGTGTTTCATAAGGCAGAGAGCCATGTCCAAGGACAAGTTTGGCTGCTCGCCATTGGACCTTTTCGAGGATGTTGATGTCCTTCGCCGCCCAGGGTCTCCAAGCTTGAATAGCGGACTCCAACTGTGGCTGCACGAATGTTCCGAAAACTTTAGCGAAGCAGTCGGTAGTGAAGGCTGCAAAAGCTCGTTTAACGAGGTACAGAATCGACATGGCTGACTTCGCTACCTTTGCGCAATGTAGGGAGGGTTTAAGCGAAAGGCGTTATCCAGACTCAAGGTCCTTTTGGACATCCACTTCTTTCAATGGAATGCCATTCAGACTGTAAACCGTACGGTTTGAAGGATTGCTTTTCCCGACTCGTATGATGTTGCACTTGCTCTCATTAAACGGAAAGAGCCAGTCATTGGACCATTTCTGGAGTCGATTTAAGTTTGCCTGCAAGTTCTCTTCATCAGCCGCAGTTTGAATGACGCGCCAAAGTTTGAGATCATCGGCAAACATGGCAATATCGCAGTCCAGTTCGTTGTCACAATCGTTGATGTAGACAATGAACAGTATAGGGCCGAGAACAGAGCCTTGGGGAACACCACTCTCAACCTCAACTTAAGTCGACGGTTTGTCGCTGATATGCACAGTTTGTGAGCGGCCAGTTAAGAAGTTTTCTATCCATGTCAGAAGTCTACCTCTTACGCCTATGTGGTTGAGTTTATAAAGAAGGTGGTGGTGCGGCACGCTATCATAGGCCTTTTCGAAGTCTATATAGACTGCGTGCACCGTATTACCACTATCGACCGCTTCAGTCCAACGTTGTAAACAGTAGAGCAAATTTGTGACGCAGGATCTACCTCTACGGAAACCGTGCTGGGCTTTGGATAGCATATTGTTATGTTCGAAGAACTGCATTAGTTGTTGCATAAATATTTTATCATGATTTTGCAGCAAACTGAAGTAAGGCTGACTGGTCGATAATTGTTAGCAAAGACCCGGCTTCCACCCTTATAAAGCGGCGTAATCCTTGCGGATTTCCAGTCGGCTGGTAGACTTCCAGTCTGGAAGGATGCTTGGAAAAGCGTAGAGAGTGGTTTTGCCAACTCTCTCGCGAGCTCTTTCAACAGCTTGGCAGGTACTTCATCGGGACCCGGAGACTTAGATTCCTTTAACCCCAAAAGTTCCTTGAGGACAGTAGTCTCGGTAAAATTAACAGTCTCGACTATTTTATCCACTTCGAAGACATCGGTAGGGTGATCGTATCTCGTTTCCTTTGTGAAAACCGACTGGAAAAATTCCGAAAGATGATTAGCCTTCGCACCGTCTTCAGTGAGGTCTATGCCCTCGGCGGTCCTCAGCAGGGGTATTGGATCCTTGTTCCGTGTATTCTGCCAGAGGTAACCGTAAAACAGTTTCGGATTCACGGTGGCCCGGTTCAGCAGGTCCACTTCGAAAGCCTGTCTTGTTCTAAAAAATAAGGCCCTTGACCCGATTTCTCTGCATTTTATAGGCATTTAGAGATGCAGGAGTTCCATCCGTAAGCGATTTTTTCCACAATCTCCGCTTTTTGTTAATTTCGATTTTTAAGGCCTGCGAAAGCCATCGCGGTCTGTTCGTTAACCTTTTTCTCAAAATTGGACAGTGTTTTTCCATGAGCCTGTGCAGTATGTCCCGGAACGTTCCCCAGTCCTCGGTTACGTTTCCAAAGAATAAAGGTTCCCACAGAGTGCGCATTAGTTTGGCCCTCATTCCACCGAAATCGCCTTGCCATATATTCCTTCTGATTTTTGTGGGTTTTGCTGGTGTAGAAAATAGTGAGTACTCCCATCGCAGTACCACGTGGTCACTTTTGCCTAGCGGCGGTAGACACGACACTTCGTCGATGCTGTCGTGTGACTTTGTGAGAACTAGGTCCAGGCAATTGGCCTGTTGTCTTTCGCACACCCTGGTTGGAAAAGTGACGTGCTGTGTGAGACGTAGCTTTAGTGTCGTGCTCAGAAAACAACCGTCGAAGGCTAGATCAGAACTATGTGCACAGGTCGAGCTCCAGTCGATGTGAGGCGCATTGAAGTCACCCGTGATCAGGATATCCAACCGTGTGGCAATCTTTTCAAGCTCCTCTAGCAGGTAAGCATCAGCTACGGGGTCTCTTCTCGGTGGGCGGTAGACTGTCAAGACATCTAGACTTGATGTACCTGGCACTTTTACGGATAGCCATATCGCCTCGGAAGTAGACGCGAGTTTATAAGTTTTGTCTAAAACTGTAATTTCGCTTTTCACGTATGTGAGTACGCCACCTCCTTGACGCTCTTTCCTGTCTTTCTAAAAAGTTGGTGGCCAGCCATATTTACCTCTTGGTCGTCCACGTGTTGGGACAACCAAGTTTCTGTTACGGAAATTAAATCTGGAGATAGATCGCAGACATGAATCTTAAGCTCGTCCAGCTTCGATAATATACTCTGTGCATTGGTGTACAGGAATGTTAGTTTTCGGTTTGCTCGGAAAGTGCTAACAGTCGGGCGCGAGCCCCTGTTTACTGGGCCAACTGCGTGGTAATCCGGAACGGGCCTCTCCAGGGGAGAATAATGGACGATGGATCACTTGGTTGTTGTAAATAACCAAGTTTGTTTCCCCCTCGCTGAACCGCCGTCTTAGTTCGATGACAAGTTGATGGCGTTTGTTCCGCTCCATAAGTGAGAAGTCCTGTTGAAAAAAAACTCCAGGGTTTGAAATTTTTAACTTAAAGCGCCTCGACAGAATGAGACTGGCTTCCTGGCTACTGGTCACGATAACTTTTAGAGGCCTAGGATGTGTTGATTCAGATTAGCTTTCGGGCCGTTTTCCAAGGCGGAAGGCTTTTTCCAGTTCGATCGACGTATTAAGTTCCAGAATATTATTCAAGAGTTCACGAAAGCGGTACATGTCTTCAGAATATCGGTCTACTGGAGTCGCAGCCGTTAATCCAGGTAGTCCCTGTATTATGAAGCTTTTTTTTCTGTCCGTGGCATTTTTTGTAACTTCGACGCTGTCTTCCTCTATCTGGTGGGAAGGTTTCACGTTACGCACTGGTGATGATGGAGGGGATGCTGATTGGCTATGCGTTGGCTTTGATCCAGTTTTTTTCGATTCGGCGAATTCCAGTTCCGAATTCTAGTTTGTAAAGATCGAGTTAAAAAAATGTACACCTGGTATAGAAATCACGCCATTTGGCACTTTTTAAAATTCAGCAAATTGGGAATTTTTTTATAAATTACACGATTTTGTCCAAAGAAATGTGCAAAACGTTCGTGCACGGGAAGAAACTGCTTGCAATCCGTCATTACGGTTTTCCTACTCAGCATGAGTTCAATATATATTCCAGTTATAAGGAAGGCACCTCGAATTGATATGAACATTAACGGTGTGTGGTTAGATATAACTTAGCTTTAATTCTGTGCGCTGAAGAGCAAATTACGAAGTACGACTTTTCTTTCGGTTTGTTTATTTATTTCAAATTAAATGAACATTCGACAGCGCCATTTAGAGACATTACGATTCCGTCGCTTTGATTTGTCGCTCTGGATAAATGCACATGTATCCCTAACTCCATATTGCGTATGTCTTGAAACCTTATTTTATCCTATATTTCGTTGCTCTTTTAAGTTCTCACGCCTTCTGTTTTATTGACTTAAATTCGGAAAGTCTGCTTAACCATCCGTATACTTAAGTAAACACAATTGTGTTTTGCGCCGAATTTTCTCTGCTTCGCTTGAAGCATACAGGTCTTGTATAAGCCCTGTAACTATCATATCTGTTTAATTGAGGTATGTAGGCATCTTATAAACAAAGTAAACTGTGATTGCATGTTTGGGATTTTCAATGGGTTGTTAATATTTTTTGCGTCTGACCTTAACCTCGTCGAAATTCTGTCCGAAATTGCTACCCAACCTCTAGATTTATTTTATTAAAATCTTTGAGAAAATTTAGGACTTAGTGGAAATTATTTTCATCATAATCGCATACGTAACTTGCTATTTCCCTTCACCTAGTAGATATCGAATTTTTAATTGCAACCCACTTGTTGCAGCGTCGTGCTTCCAGCTCAAGATTTCCAATTTTGCAAGAAAGGTATGATGACATTGTCCGTCTTTTCTGATGGGCCGCTTATTAGGTAGGTTTTGGACCTTTAACGTAGGCATTAACCTTTTCGGAGCGTTTTGTTTTCACGCTCAGTAGACGCGTTCAGCTCTTGGGGTTGAGAGTTACGTACTTCAGGATTCCCTGCTTGATCCCGCGAACACTTGCAACAATTTAAAGCAATCCAAGCAATGTTTAGCTTAACTTAATTTTGGAATGGGAAGCTTCAATGAGGCTGAGTAGCAAGAAAGCATCAAAACGCGACTTCATACAATTCTAAAAATAGGAAAGCAAACTCGGTAGTGTTGATGGCAAGAAAAATATGTGGACAAAAGCATAATTTCATAGGAAAATTCCTAAGCGGCTGGTCTGTGACCTAAACGCTGTATCAAAATACGCACAGAAAGAACAGCCAAAATGTTGCAACACGGTAAAAAGGACGAGAATGGAAACTGATTTCATTTTTTGAGAAGAACAACGCTGGGATATATATATATATATATAAAGATACATGCAAGTATGAAGGACGATGTATGCAAGTGCCTTAAAGATGCGGAGGAATTCTGAGAAGTTGGTTCTAATCATAGGTTCGCCGTTGTTGACTTATCTTAGTTTCGATACAGAAACGATACTGTTGTCAATTATTTTACATGGAAGTCCTTTAACTACCTCATAAGACAAAGTTACTCGGTAGGTTAACCGCTGAATAACAGTCTATATTTTGTCCATGAACCTCTGTCTAATATTTCTAGGTAGACAAGATCTTTTGTGCTAGAGTATTTGTCCTTGAGGGTCTGTTGTATTTTATGTCTAGGCTCCTTTTAAATCCCACATACTCTGGTGCTTGCAATTTACGCAAAATAAGAAAACAATACTTGATTTACCACCCAGTCGTATACTTAACTTATTCAACAAGGATCATTGAAGTATCGGCAAGTTACAAGGTGTATATTAATGTCTTTCTGTGGATTTCAGCCTTGATTCACTCAAAATAGGTTCGATATACTGCTTCGGCCATTGCGCCGTCTGATTTTGTACTGTTCAAGTTACTATTTGTACATTGCCCTCTCATAAGCTTTAGTGGGACCTCACGTTTTAAGGTTGCTTTATGGTGTACCTTGTATGCAAAAGCCGCTCGTTTTGCCTCATCCATATCCAGACGTTGTATTTAGGGTCCCTGATCTCTCCAGTATTTCAAATGGCCTCGATTAGTCTGTTACTTCGAATTCGCTCGTTTCGTGGCTTTTTGTATGTTTATTACGATTTGTAAGCCTTTTTCACCAATCTTCTAGTTAGCATGCCTTACTTCGCGATCGCTTTGGGTACGCTATGGTTGCTGTTTTTGTATGCTTTCGCCCTTGGTTTAGATCTAGGGGATCCTGCTCGACTTTATAGCAGTTTTATTGTCCTTGGACGAAGGACTTATGGCCCATGGGATCTCCGATTGCTCTCACGATGCATCTTCGGTCGCTTTTTCCCATTGATGATCCCGTAGTCGTCCCCGGTTGATATCATTGCACTTGCTCCTTTCGAATTTCCGATAGACCACATCTACAGCATTCGTCGCAGCGTGTTGTTATGTAGGTTTTCACTTGCACTCATTAGGAACATGATTGTTTCTATCTTACGCTTTCCTGTGTATGCCCTTAAACACCCCTTGTTATTGTGCACCAAGGTCGCGAACAAATATGTTTACTCCTCCTCGAACTATCTCCACATAAAGTTTTTTAAATAAATTAAAACAATCAGGCAGCGTGGAAACGTTTTTTTCCTTTATCTATTTAAGCACATCTTTTCTCCTACAAAGCCCCTATTACGGCCATTCCTCCATTACAGATGATCTTGGGCCATAGGGTGGGGATACTCGTATTCGTTTCCGACCAATACAAATTCCAAATCGCATTTCTGAAATTCTAATGTTGCCTTATAAGTTAAGAAAGTTTTAAATGCTACTCCGTTCTAGCAACGGATTTCATCCGAGCTCTTGATCCTTGCATATGCGTCCTGCTATTCATGCTTTCACCACGTTGGTTTTTTCTCAGTGCAATTCCTTAAAATATTCAGTCATCTGTTATCTTATTAGTCTGGTGGGAACTTTTCGAAGGTGTGTCCATGTTCGCTAAATAATCTTCCAAATTTTGCCCGAACTTCAATAAAATCCGTGTCTCTTAGCTCAAATTACCATTTTACGTCTTGTTTTGGTTATGGCGGCACTCTTCTTTTGCTATTTCTTGGCTGAATCTGACGCCAAAGCCGCGCAGTGTGCCAGCTGGTGCGCACGCACGCCAGCTAGCACCGCCACCGCCGCATCAAAAGCGCACGTCCGCACCACCGCTCCGTGCGATAAGCCTACGCACGCACTGGCGCGTACACACGCACTTTTGCGTTAGCTCACGTACATTCCTTCGCAGTGCGTGCGCGCGCGGGCCTGACGCCCCTCTTTTCTGGCAGCGTGCCAACAGCGATAGCAGTTCTGGCTGGTGTGCGTGCGTCTGTGTGGCATTCACTGCAATCGAGAGAGAAGCCAGTAAGTTAAACACGGGGATGTGTCACTGAGGCTTTGTTGTATCGCTTCCGAGTTGCCAGCGATTAATTTAACCCCAAATGGGAGCGAAATGTCTGTCTTGTCGGTGGCCTCCCCAATCGAGCCTTACAGGCACGATCTAAAAGACCCATTGCTCGAAATCACTTCCCATTGCATTTTCTTAGCCCGTCAGGCCCCCCTCACGCATTTTAGTTGGCCATATTTTCTTCAATCTAGTTTTCGAGGCAATACCCACATTTTAAAATGTCTCTTTTTGCTCTTGGTGGTAGGTTGTCTGAACTAGACTGCTTAGCTCCGGCCCCAGGACTTATGTCGAGACTAGAGTGGTTAGATCACATATCTACACCAACCAACTTCACTGAATAGTTGGTTTGCAGGTATTTCACTTCTCTCCCTACCAGGTGCTAGCTGGGTACCAAATACCCTTTTCGCTAGTTTTCTGTGGCTTCAGAACGCAACTATGGGGTTCGATTCGTCAGCGGGTTCCCTCGCATCCCTCATACAACTCGAGTTTTAGCATTATGTTTGTCCAAAGAATGGATTAGGTTAAATTGGTTTGTTACGACTAAATGTTTCTCGCCTAGCTTAAACTGTCATAGTCTTGCCTCGTGAGTAAGCCTTATTTACTACAAAGATGTGCGTCGTCCATAAGCCGATGACCTTATTACCGCTGCGACTTTGGTAGGTGGTTTCATCCCACCCGACCATTCAAATGTCCTCAGTGTACGAGTTCTCTGTTCCATGCTCCAATTTCAAAAACATTACTGAACGTTAAGTTTGTTTCTATTCTCTGTTATATCCTTTGACCGTTTCTAAGAGTCAATCTTGAGTCTAGAGTTGTTTATAATCTTTAGAGTGAGTGCACATTTTATGGACTTTTTCCCGTTTTTTAAGGCTTCTTCTTGCCAATAAATTCATCAAAAATGATCTCAGAGTCTGAAATTTACCATCGAACTGCGGCTCGGCCCCTTTCCTCAATTTCAATTATTGTGGATAGACTGAAAAGTGCTCGTCTTCAGGACACTGTTGACGTCTTTACTAAGCCCGAATCGGAGCCAGAAATACTCAACGTTTCGCGGCGCACAAAAGCTGTCAATTTTACCAGCGACACCTCCGAATCGTATTGGCCAGACATGGTTGGTTGTCCCGTGTCTACCTGCGTTGCAGATTTTAAAGCACAACCAGAGGAATCCCTCCAAAGATCCCCCAACTTCGGAACTAACAATAGCCCTACAATTTCTGAATCGGAGCCTGATGATGATTCAAACTTTTGGGTGAGTAGATTCTAATGATTCTTGTCTGCCTCTGCGAGGGTTTTTAATTTGGTAGTCCCACCATACAGCTGCATCGCTGTCCTATTGAAGCAAAACGAAGGCCACATTGGTTCACTGCACACAGTATTCCGATTCAACTGAGCCTGTTTAACTTCTTATCTAAGGGCGTGTGCAAAATTGTGTGTCATTTAAACGTGCCGCGTGGTAGATGCACTGGACAAAACACGGGGGCCATATCAGGGTGTGGATGGCGTTATTCGGGTTGAGCTCCCACAAAAACGCCGAACGTGGGGTGGGTGGGCGTGCACGCATCGGTGCTTGCTTATGCTGCACCACCCACTTTTGCCATTCATCTGCGCCCGACCCCGCCTCCGGTCTTCTTGACTCTCTTTTGTCACCGAGCCCAGGCGGATAAGGAAAGATAGAGTGCGGTAGTTGCTAGTCAAGTCAAATATCATTTAAAACTAATTTGCGCACAAGTCACAATCCGTGCACCACCATGCTGTGGAGCATACGGTGGCATCATCGGATTACGGCGGTCGAACTGACGTGTGAACTAAAAATTCCGCCATTTTCTAAACCGTATTCGTGTGAAATTAGGTACCACGTCCTGTGTGGCACGCGTAGATTTAAATTCTGTCGCGTCGGACACCGTGCCCACGCCAAGGTTTCTTCGTTTTAATCTTGCATTACTATTTAAACGTTTTGACTCTGAGAAGCGAGGCTGAATTTGAGGTCGCATGTAAATATTACTAGAAACGACTTCGCGCGCACATTAAAATAAGATTTGACAGTGAGTCTTACTCCTAGCCGTGTGGCTGAAGCCAATGAGAAGCCAATATACTATGGCTGAAGGAGCTGAAAAAATATGGAATAATTTATAGGGGGTCATTCTTTCCGGAGTCTGCGAAATAAAGGTAACTTGTGTATCAGCAAATAGGGTCAGACCATTGACCTCTCCTGATTTCGCGCCAGGTGACCGACCACGTGATTTGTCAGAGTACGTGGTAATTTTTTGCATTTAATTTTGACAGTTGGGTTTCCTCTACTCCGCCGGAGTAAATCTTATTACTGTTACCACACCGGACAATTAAAAAATTTACCGATCAGACTTCGGACAATGTCCAAAAAACCTCCCTAGATGTACACCGTCCTCTAATCTAGGGCATCTGAATCATTTATTTTTTCCTTGAAGTCATTTTCTTACTCCTTCCTTAAATATACAACCTTGCTGGATGTTTCCTAGGCTTCCTTCCAGTTGTCTTCGGCCTGATGTCGTACTGCATTTAGAGCCCGGTGCGATTTTAGGGGACTTTGACCAAGGTGATGAACATATGTATACATTTAAGCAGCAGTTTCGTCTCTTGACCAGCACCACAACTTTTCATACACTTTTTGCCTGAACTCAACGCATTGACTTATGTAAACTCACGGCTCCCGGTGAGGGCCTTGTAGCACAACGTGTTTAAAGGTCTTTTCTTTGGGGTTTACTAATCTGCAGGGTAAGCTTCCACTATCGGGCTAAGGATGCGACTGTAATGGCGTCACCTTCAGGTGGTCCCTGTGACAACCCCTCTCGTTGATCGTTCTGAACCCCGTCCGTAGAAGCCTAATTTGTATATGGTTATGACCAGCAGGTGTGTGGCACGTTTAAATATCAACTCGACTCATATTGACTCTATCTTGCCATTAAAACGTGAAATATGCAGGAAGGGGTTTTATGGTAGATGCTGCACAAATTATCACTATGTCTTGAGCACTAGGATGATCCTCGTAAATCCTACTGTGCGATCCTCTGTGACAACTCACCGTCTTCACTGCGCCGCCTGCCTATTTCCTTCAATTCCCCGCCAAGTCCTAGTTTTCCACTGTTAATGCGAACGCTGCGGGATTTTCGAACCTTGCAGACTGATTGACCATTTTAGCCGATTTCATAACAAACACGATCGTCCGGGTGACCATACCTGTCACGGCTTCATGTCATTTAACACCTCACAGCTATTGTACCTTTGAACTTCTTTCCACACACCCGCAAAATCGGCCGACAATAGAATTTTACTCTCTCTCTCTCTCTCTCTCTCTCTCCTCCCTCTCGAGCTTGACTTGCCAAAATCCACCGCTCCTTAATCCACAAGCTTGGGGTCCTGTACCGAGTAAATCGGACACCCTGGCATCTTCGGTCTTTTTTGGGCTGATTGTGACGCTTAAGGTATACAAAGATGTCTAGTTCGACTGGTACTATGTATAAGGTCCACCGCGTCGGGAAGACTCACCACGAGAGCGTTGCCAGCCAGGACCGGATTCTGTCGAAATGACATGGTAAACGATGGTACTTTTACCTGGGCGTAGAACCCATTAAAACTATCTCAGTCAACGAAGATAAGTAGGACGCAACTAACAGGGTTTGTCCCTGGACGGCCACCGCCGGGGAGGTGAGTTCAGAGAAGGGAGCTCAGACACCGTCGTTGAAGTGCCTCGTAGCGATAGGGATTCCCCAGGCACATGAACCAGATCTCACATCTGCATAGGAGGATTGCCTTGACAGAGGTCTCGTATACTCGCCAGACTAGTCTTTCGTGGATTCCAGCGGTTTTGACGGGCCTGAACGTAAACCTCATGCGCCCTTTTACTTGATGCTCGAATGTTATCCCTGCTTGCTCAGCAGAAAATTCATCTAATATATGAGAATCTGACCAGTTCTCCAGGCAGATATCTGGGATCGCAACACCTAAGGAGTGCTCTTCCTCACCTAATGTCGGTTGCTCCTGCGCAACGTCAGACAGCCTAGTTCGGATCGCCATCTGCGCCCTCCGCCTCCCGCCCCGCCCTCTCAAGAAAAAAAATGCAGATCCATTTCATTACGCCTTCTTGCGTGCTGTGCTGCTGTCAACGGCTCTTTAGGCTTACGATAGTAGCACCTATGGACGAACGCGAACGAGTCAAACTGACGGAATTGAACTGTGCCAGGTGAGGGAGCTCGAGAGACAAGCGTATTTAACAGGCCATCAAAATTTGGAAGACTGGATTGTGCCACCACTCACTTGTCAATAATGGCAAATTGATGTAGGCTACAAATACTGGCCTTCTAAAACCATAGGCGGCGGTTCGATTTGTCAGTCGGCAAAAAAACGAACGCGGGCTTCCCTGGTGTGTGTTTTTGTGCATGTTCGTGCAGGCTGCCCTGAACGAAGTTCCCTTCAGGCACCTGGCGCGTGCCTGACCGCGTAATTGGTCGAATTCCGGTATAACAGCAGCTGCCTATCCGTTCAAGATGTGTGCCCTGGTACGCCTTTGTTCGCCAAAAGGCGCTTGTTTGGGTGTGTGTGTGATTTGGCTGTCTTCTCCCACCATCTGGCCAACGCATCGTTATGTGTCTCCTGACAGGTCCCGTTTGACGTAACTTGTTTTGGCTCAGACGCAAGCGCACACCGCACGCGTCTCTGGTAGTGTGTGTGTGTGTGTGTGTGTCGGCTCGCACAGTGATCTGATTGTGGGGGTGGGGGATGGAGCGAAGTCAACGGCTCAGCGTTTTTTCATCACTATAAGCAATCTGACGCGCTAGAGGATAGTTCAACAGTCGTAGTCCGACGATGTCCACCGTATGCTTCATGGAAGGGGGGTGCAGGGACGCTGACTTGCGCGTGAATTAATTTTTAGTGATAGTAACCTTGCGCTGCAGCTACCGCACTCTCTCGCTCCTCCCCCACCTCAGCCCGGTGTCAAGACAGAGTCAAGAAGACCGGAGGTGGGAGAGGACACAGGTGGCTGGCGCGGCCGGGTCCCCTAAGTCCTAGTTGCCCCTAGGCGTGCCACCAAACCTCCCTTGTTCGGCATTTGTTAGCGGAGCGCAACCCGAATAACGCATGCCGTGCCCTGATGTGGCCCCCATGTTGGCCCAATGCATCTACCACGTGGCCCGTTTAGGGGGCAAACACATACAAACATACACACACACGACAGTTTGAGCGTTGTAGTCTGACGATGCCCATTGTATGCTCTACACCATGGTGGTGCGAGGAGGGTGACTTGCGCGTGGATTAGTTTTAAGTGATAGTAGACCTGCGTTGCAGCTACCGCTCTCTGTCCACCTACCCCACCTGAGCCCGGTTTCATAACAAAGTCGATAAGACCGCAGACGGAAAAGGTGCAGGTGGCTGGCCCGGCCGGAGCCGCCCCTAAGCGAGCCCATATATGCGCTGAGCTATCGAACTCACTCTGCCCCCCACCCCCGCAATCAGACCACCGTCCGAGCCGGTCAGTTGTCTGATGCGGAAGTTCACGCAGCTACTGGTGGCCTCGGCTACGCGTACAATGTACACGACCCGAACCCCAAAGACGAGCTCCAGGTTTTCACACAACATGGGGTTGAACGGCCGACATGTGTGAGATAGCCAGAGGTTACGTTAAGAAGGGGCCATCGCATTCTGACTCTCAGACCACCAGTCAGCTGCTCCACACAACACAAATTTGACTGACTGCCAGATGAGTGCAATTGTAAGTTAGCAACCTTCCAAACTACGGCGCCTATCGCCTCTCAATCAGTTATGCAGACTAAGCGCATATTTTTTGATGTTGCAGTGATCATTTGAGGTGCACAGGCTGATGAGGAGAGATGTAGTGTTGTGGTGTAGCCGGCGGTCTTCTACCGCAGGTTTTCAAGGAGACGCATGCGACCTAATAGGCTGATGCGGTGTGTGAATGTGCGCAGGCAGTGTGGACAGTTGAGTCGAGTGCGGCGGGTGTATGTTGGTGCTCATGGCACTGTACGATGGATTCGCAAGTGACCGACGAGGCCGATGTGTGAGGTGAATGTGCGATCGCAATGAAGACAGGTTAGTACCGAGTCCCCATCGCTGGTACTGGGGGCGGTGGTGTTGTTGAAGGTAGCAGGTAGTTGGAGGTGGCTACCGAGGTGGTGGTAGTGGGGCAAGTGTTGTTCGTCACCGTGATCGGCGCGGGGGGGTGGAGGAGGGAGGATGGTGTTGTTGATCGTGGTTGGCGAGGCATCGATGAAGTTGTTATCAGTGGTTGGGGTGGTCGTCGCCGTGGGGACTGAGGCAGATGTGACAGAGGTTGCTGTTATGGGATTGTTGTTGCATTGAGTTCGAAGATGTCCGACCAGGCCGATTCGCGTGCGGAATGTGCGTTGACAGACTGGGCACGTTTGCAGGGCTTGGACATTGGCAGTGTTTATCCTCGGTGCTTGTGCCTTGCGAGCCGCCCTTTTGGCCTTAGCAGCGGTGATCCGGTTGGCCTCATAGATTGCTGCACCAGTCGTCATGGATCTTCTCCATGTCTGTCTATCCTGAGCGAGGTCCTCCCAGGTCGCCTGTTTGATTTGCAGTTGCTTCAGAGATTTCTTCAAAGTGTCCTTGTCGACGAGAACCCGTGGGGACATCTCAATAGGAAAGTAGCCTTGCGCTGCAGCTACCACAATCTCTCCTCCTCCCCCACCTAAGCCCAATGTCATGACAGACTCAAGAAGACCGAAGGCAGGAGAGTTTGCTGGAAGCTGGCATAGCCGAAGGCGCCTCTGGACGTGCCACCACACCTGGCTCGGATCCCGCATAGTGGGAGGGCCATTTGGGCCACATTAAACAGCCTATGCAGCCTGACTCTCAGTCTGCCAGTCAGCCACTACGCAAAAAAGGCATAGGGGGCTGACCACGTGGTCCGAGTTATCCCATCAGTTGGGAAACTTTCAAGCCACGGATTTCAGCGCACCGTGATAGTTTTAAGCGCGTCAGATTGCTTATAGTGATGAAAAAACGCTGAGCCGTCGACTTCGCTCCCTCCCCCACTCCCACAATTAGATCACTGTGCGAGCCGACACACACACACACACTACCAGAGACGCGTGCGGTGTGCGCTTGCGTCTGAGCCAAAACAAGTTACGTCAAACGGGACCTGTCAGGAGACACATAACGATGCGTTGGCCAGATGGTGGGAGAAGACAGCCAAATCACACACACACCCAAACAAGCGCCTTTTGGCGAACAAAGGCGTACCAGGGCACACATCTTGAACGGATAGGCAGCTGCTGTTATACCGGAATTCGACCAATTACGCGGTCAGGCACGCGCCAGGTGCCTGAAGGGAACTTCGTTCAGGGCAGCCTGCACGAACATGCACAAAAACACACACCAGGGAAGCCCGCGTTCGTTTTTGCCGACTGACAAATCGAACCGCCGCCTATGGTTTTAGAAGGCCAGTATTTGTAGCCTACATCAATTTGCCATTATTGACAAGTGAGTGGTGGCACAATCCAGTCTTCCAAATTTTGATGGCCTGTTAAATACGCTTGTCTCTCGAGCTCCCTCACCTGGCACAGTTCAATTCCGTCAGTTTGACTCGTTCGCGTTCGTCCATAGGTGCTACTCTCGTAAGCCTAAAGAGCCGTTGACAGCAGCACAGCACGCACGAAGGCGTAATGAAATGGATCTGCATTTTTTTTCTTGAGAGGGCGGGGCGGGAGGCGGAGGGCGCAGATGGCGATCCGAACTGGGCTGTCTGACGTTGAGCAGGAGCAACCGACATTAGGTGAGGAAGAGCACTCCTTAGGTGTTGCGATCCCAGATATCTGCCTGGAGAACTGGTCAGATTCTCATATATTAGATGAATTTTCTGCTAAGCAAGCAGGGATAACATTCGAGCATCAAGTAAAAAGTCGCATGAGGTTTACGTTCAGGCCCGTCAAAACCGCTGGAATCCACGAAAGACTAGTCTGGCGAGTATACGAGACCTCTGTCAAGGCAATCCTCCTATGCAGATGTGAGATCTGCTTCATGTGCCTGGGGAATCTCTATCGCCACGAGGCACTTCAACGATGGTGTCTGAGCTCCCTTCTCTGAACTCACCTCCCCGGCGGTGGCCGTCCAGGGACAAACCCTGTTAGTTGCGTCCTACTTATCTTCGTTGACTGAGATAGGTTTAATGGGTTCTACGCCCAGGTAAAAGTGACATCGTTTACCATGTCATTTCGACAGAATCCGGTACTGGCTGGCAACGCTCTCGTGGTGAGTCTTCCCGACGCGGTGGACCTAATACATAGTACCAGTCGAACTAGACATCTTGGTATGCCTTAAGCGTCACATCGCGGTTGTTTCGCCGTTAAATATGGGGGCCGGCACCTCCAGCTGATCTTTTGGCGCCCAGTAAAGCAGAGCTGATAGTGTTGAGGATTACCGAGCATACCTTTTGGTGCATCTTCGCTGTAGGCATGAGTAGGAGGCTGGCGGATCCTCGCAGAACTTGCGTTTCCGACATTGGAGCTCCAAATCTTCAGAGATTCAGCGCTGACGCTCTAGGAAGCTGCTTTGTGATGAAAATTTCGTTAATGCCTTCCCCATGCTGGAGGACAGACAGTTGTTTTTATCTTTATCGATATCGCTTTTCATGATGAGGGCGCATCCGTAATTTATCCGTTTTGAATGTCTTTCCTCGAGGAAACTGAGGGTGACAGGGCTCACCTTGTCTTAGGCCTATTCTCCGGCGATCAGACCTCTATTCAGTTGGCGATCAGTTTAACTTTAGAAAATCGAAAATTCCCCGTCGTCAGACACTGTGACTGATTTGGTATAAACAACGACCGCGTACTTCCGTCTTGTTTCCGCTTTTGAAAGATACTTCTGGGCGTTATTCGAGCACCACTTATTCCCTCATAGTCGGTCCATCCGTTGGATAGGGATGGCCGCCTAAAAAGAACACGGGATTAGGAACCGCCCCGCCTGCTTAAAATAGGTGGAATTAAGGTAAATTTCAGGAAGGCTAAATATACCCGCGTCTTAACGCTAACACTAACCATAAAATAAAACCAAACTGTTACCCTTAAACCCTAGCCCTACCCTAAAGTTAGCACGATAAACACCTTAATCCTTAGCCTTAAACCTAACCCTAAACACAATTTCCTTGGAATTTAGCGCAAAGCCATATGTATTGTGGACGATTCCTATTTTTGTGTCCTTTTTAGACGGCCGTACAAGGCAACCTTGCCATCCGTTGTATAAAACATGTACTCGTAGTCTTGGCTGGTCTATCGGTTGAGTTTCCTTATATGGCATCCCCTGACTGCTTAAGGAAACAGGAACATCTCCCCACGTAATATAGGTGACCTTGAATTAAATTCGAGAAAGAGTAAATCTTCCCGTTTGCTAACCCTGACACTTACCCTAACCCAAATCTTAGCGGTAACCCTAACCCGACTCTTAACCCTAAGTTCCTTGGGAGTTAGCGTAAATCCACCCATGTTATGGGCGCTTCCGGTTTCCATCTCCCGACGGGGAAGAGGGAGCATAGGAATTATCCATACCGGTCTGTCTTTGCCGAGTAACGACACGCTCCGCTCCTATCGCCATTAACTGGACTACTCATAAATACACCCGAGCTGCAGGCACCCGAGCCGCATTCATCTTTTTAGGCCCCCGGTCTAAGAGAGTACCGGCTTTCACCGCACTGCTTAGCGCAGCCACCGATTAGAATTGAGTGTCCATTGGGGGCAGTGAAAAGCCAGCAAAGTAATTTGATCGTTTCGGGTGACGCGATCCATTACTGTTGGTTTGCGCGTGAATTTACTTTTGGTGAAGTGAATATGCGCAACCCCCACCTCACATCCACGGTTCTGCGCCATCAGCGTGAAGTTGGAACGACCAGACGCTGTGACTGTCACACACGAGCTGATCGCTAACGTCACATGATGCTGGCCTCGTGCAAACAGGGGGGTGGTCACTGGACGCACATTTTAAAGACTTCCTGGTGTCATTGCGGTTTGACTCTCAGTTCGATGGAGGGCTCAATTATTTCATCAGTAGGAACCCCAATAGTCATGATTGTCCTTCCATAAGGAAAGTTAGCGCCTGTGACTGTTCACAGGGATCCAATTGAATCACTGTCTCTTCTCCACCCGCGGTTTCGAGGCTGTGGGCTCCGTGACTGGCGTAGCGTGAGTCTCCATTTAGTGCGTGCCTCCTGCATGTACGGCCGCAATTAAGTTGTCAGCAGATACCACGCTTGAAGGCACTATCGTTGAATCCTTCACGACCGTTTATTTGTGAAACACACGTGTCTTAGACGAAGGCCGTCCCAATATCCCATTGATGCACGTGCCGGTTATGTCGAAGTCAGGCTAACGCTTAGTCCCCGCCATTCTTTCATTTGCTTGCCGCTGAGACGCCAGCAACCAGCGGTTTGGATCACTAAAATGTGGGACAGAGCACGAATGGTGCTTTAAAGTACAAAGGTTACCTACTTTTGAAAATCTATAGACATGGTGGAAGGACAGCAAAAAGTAAGAGAAAGAGAATGTGTGTGATGCCCCCTAAACGGGCCACGTGGTAGATGCGTTGGACCAACACGGGGGCCAAATTAGGGCATGGCATGCGTTATTCGGGTTGCGCTCCCATAACAAATGCCGAACATAGAGGTGTGGTGGCACGCCTAGGGGCGGCTAGGACTTAGGGGACCCGGCCGCGCCAGCCACCTGCGTCCTCTCCCGCCTCCGGTCTTCTTGACTCTGTCTTGACACCGGGCTCAGGTGGGGGAAAGGGAGAGAGTGCGGTAGATGCAGCGCAAGTCTACTATCACTTTAAACTAAATCACGCGCAAGTCACCGTCCCTGCTCCACTTTCCCATGGAGCATACGGTGGACATCGTCGGACTACGATGGTCGATTTGTCGTGTCTGCCCGGCCAGGCCCCCAACAAGGGTGTAGGGGTACTAGTTAGGGGCAGCACCACACAGCTTGCATTTGGTCGCTCCATTTGTCTCGTACAGGTGGTGAATGCTCCTGTGGCCGCCTCTAACTGGTACCCAACTCTAACCTGTGGCTCCTCGAAAGTGGGTTCTTCCCAGCGGCCACACCGTGGCTTGGAAGGTTGCCAACTAACGGGATAACTCGGAATGCATGGTCAGCACAATGTGTTTTGTGTGAAGTGGCTGACTGGCGGACTGAGAGTCAGGCTGCAATGGCTCCTTCTTAATGTGGTCTTTATGGCACTCCCACTCTGTGGGATCCGAGCCAGGTGTGGTGGTACGCCCAGGGGCGGCTCCGGCTGCGCCAGCCACCTGCGACCTCTCTCATCTCCGGTCTTCTTGCCTGTGTCGTGAGACCGGGCTCAGGTGGGGGAGGAGAATAGTGTGCGGTAAGGTTACCCCCCGCTGTGAAGGTTGCCAACTGACAATTGCACTCAGACCTCGCAGTTAGTCCAATGTGTGTTGTGTGGAGTGGCTGACTGGTGGTCTGAGAGTCAGGCTGCGATGGCTCCTTCTTAACGTGACCTCTGGCTATCTCACACATGTGAGATGTAAGCCGTTCAACCCCCTGTTGTGTGAAATCCTGGTGCTTGTTTTTGGGGGGCCAGGTCGTGTACGTAGTACACGTAGACGAGGTCACCAGCAGCTGCGCCCGCTTCTTCGTCAGACAAATGACCGGCTCGGACAGTGGTCTGATTGTGGGTGTGGGGGAGAGAGTGAGGTCGACAATTCAGCGCATTTTGCTCACTATAAACAATCTAACGCGCTTGAAACTATCATGGTGCGCTTAAAGCTGTGGCTTGGCAGGTTGCCAACTGACGGGATAACTCGGACCGCGGGGTCAGTACAATGTATGTTTTGTGTGAAGTGGCTGACTGGCCGACTGAGAGTCAGACCGCAATGGCTCCTTAATGTGGCCTTTTTGGCACTCCCACTCCATGGGATCCGAGCCAGGTGTTGTGGGACGCCCAGGGGCGACTCCGGCCGCGCCAGCCACCTGTCCCTCTTGCATTTCCGGTCTTCTTGACTTTTTCATGACACCGAGCTTAGGTGGGGGAGGAGAAGGGAGTGCAGTAGATGCAGCGAAAGTCTACTATCACTTTAAGCTAAATCACGCACAAGTCACCGTCCCTGCACCACCATTTCATGGAGCATACGGTGGACCTCGGCGTAATCGACGGTCGAACTGTCGTGTGGGGGTTTGTGCCCCCAATACGGGCCGCGGGGGGCAAAATTAGGTTGCGGCCTGCGTAATTATTAACTGGGATTAAGTATCATAACAACTGCCGAAAATGGGGGGCGTGCTAAACATGGGCACGTGTAGGTGCAGGCGCGTGCCGCACCCCGCTCTCCAACTCCGTGGGGGATGATTTATCCGTGCACGACCGCGCCTTTGATCTTCTTGACTATGTCATAACAAAGGCGGGTAAGGTGCGAGAAAGCAGTAGATGAAGTGAAAGTCCTCTATCCCTTAAAACTAATTTGCGCACAAGTCACCGTGCCGGCACCACCATGCTGTGGAGCATACAGTGGACATCGTCGGATTACGACGGTCAAACTGACGTGTGTGTCGCGGTCGCTGCCTTGCTCATGTACTCTGCGGGTCACGTGTCGTTGCATGCCGCGCAGTCCAGCGGTGCGCGCACATGTGCGCGCCGGAACTTGGCACCTGGCCAAGCACGCCACCGTCGTCGACGCCTCTGTGTGTGCATATCACCCGCCAGTGTTTTCGTGCTTGTGTTTTGTCGGTGTGTGTGTGTGCGTGCGTGTGTCTGGAAGTGGCTGGGTGTGTTTTCGTGCGTGCATACCCTTCTTCTGCCTCCTGTTACGCACGCATACGCCCCCGGTGATATGTTGACGCCTGCCGCCACTAGCTCTACCACCTTTTGTCCCACTCTCTCATCCTCTGTCTGTCTGTCTATCCTTTCCCTCTCCCCCGGGTGTCCTCTCGCGCCGTCCATCGCCCATCTGCCTCGCTCATACCGCACCCGTCGACGCCTCTATGCACAGGAGCGACGTCGTGCTTCTCATACCAGTGGAATTTTACCTCAGGACCATTTCCGTAAGTCATTTTTTTCCTCAAGCGCTTCGAACTTATCCATGCTTGCGTACATGTACAGACCACGAAGCGAGATGGAACTAGCAAAGGCAGGAACAGGTATACAGATCTAATAGTTATGTGTGAGTGGCGCCCCCAGATCTGGCTAATTTTCCGTGTGAAATATAGGCGTTCTGTCGTACCTGGTCGTTCCTGTCCAGATTTCTAACAGGCGGTCGACTAGCGAAGAGCAGCAGTCAGTGGAAAACATAACCAGCAAAGTAGAGAGGAAGGCGATTGGTAGGTCTTTAGAATGCACCTCAAAACCCAAGCGCAGTGCTTCTACTCCGCCTTCAATCTAGCCTGCTCTGTGAACACCACTTCCTTATGACATTGAATATTCCCGATTGCATCCGGCATCACAGGAGGCTGCAGCTGCAACTCTCTCTCTCTCTCTCTCTCTCTCTCTTTCATCTCTCAGTTTCCACCCCCCCTTTCTGTCGCTCTTCTCCTGGAATCTAATACCCCTCCCCCCCACATTACACATGAGGCGCACATATGCTACCTACATATCAGCTCTAGTGCCGAATGCCAACTTTTCGTCAGAAGGGTCCAGAGGATGAGATCTGTGACACGGCCGTTAGTTATTCAATTCGTCTGTGTGTGGCGTGCCCAGCTAGCCGCCAAATAGACGTGATTGCATCTGGTGACTAGATAGTCACGGAGATCAGCAAATACGGTATTGCCAGTGCGCGGAAGGCTGAGCTCTGATGCACTGATTGACATGAACAGTGCAGTAAAACCCGATGACGGCATGATGCCTTGTCATTGTTACTTTTACCTTGTGATGTGAATATTCATTCAGTGACCGATTTTGAAGACCAGTGAACCTACCTTTGATCAAACCCACAAATCTGTGCTGAGTTGCAGGTTGAAACAACTACAAAATTATAAACATTGGCGATAGCGAGAGGAAGGTTGAAGGGTGGCTCACCATGTCTGAACAAGGAGGAAAAAAATATGCTCTAGTTCTGTCGGTGAGTTGGAGGGGGGACATGTCTAGACATCCCCTCCCCATCTCATAATATCTTTCATCCTTATTCGTAAGCGTTTTTTCTGCTGTACACACCTTTGCATGCAGCCGAACAACTCAGTTCTGAGAAGTGTTATTAGAGGCACCAGAGGGGTCATTTACTGAGGGACAAAGTCCTTGGCTCTCGGCCAGTCCTCACTTGCTTGGTTCGCCTGTTTGCGACATGAACGTAGTCAGTACAAAGATCCGCAAGTGAGTTACCAACAACCGAGGTTTCGAGCAGAGAGGAAATTCCCGACAAACTTCTATTTTAGCATGGTATGACAGGTATTGAATGGCTGTATGAAGCATCGACGGTGTATTTTCAGCTCTCCTCCGAGGTGTGAAGACATTTGGTGTTTCCAGGATTCGGGAATTTAGGATTTGGTACTTTATGCCAACCACGACTCTCCTCTTTATGGGCCAAAGGAAGGGCCGACTACCGTTTATGCGCCACTTACCGTTTCTGTTTCACACCCGAACGCATCTAGTTCGTGCACCCTCTTTGCAACTGCTCCAAGACTCGGGGTTTTTTCAGTCTGACCGACTATATCCAGGCGACCGTATCATCTCTTGCTCCACGTAACCCAGTGCACCAAAACATGGAACACTTGGCCTTACTCCCACCAACCTATAAGGGCAGCAACCAATATTGGCCTACTGTATCTCACCCCCTCAACCCAATTTCCTGTCTATGTCCCTGTTCCTCTTGGTACGTGCCCTACTCTCGCCAGAGACCACCTTCGCCCGAGGTAGCAGCTCAGAACTCTGCACAAGATAGCTCACACATTCTGGTATCCTCGGTCTTCTCCAGCTGACGGGGATTTGGCATAACGACTGTTGGTGTTGAGACGTAGCCACGGCTGCAGGCGTAGTTTTTTCGCAGCCCGCGCGTACGCCCACCACTAAGCAAGGGGAAAGCGCACTCATTCCACGCCTCACGCTCTGAATTGTGCCGCGTTGCCGCGCCCAGGTTGCGTGAATCATCGCGTTTGGCACGCTTCCACCGGCATCTGGCTCGCGCGACCGGCGAATCCCTCGCCACCACGCCGTGCGTACGTATGCGCACGGGTTTATTGTAGCTGCGCTGCTGGCCTGGATGGGTCACCAGCCGCCGTGTGGTTGAGTCATTTGGTAGTTGAAAATGCACCTTGAACAAGCGTTAAATCCGCCACTAACACACCGCCTCCTTTTACTTTCTTTAACAGTCTCGGCGAGTGCACCTGATGGTCCCCTCTGTCTGCCGCTCTCGGACACAGCATGGGTCGACGTCGATCGGAAATTTCGCTTCTGTGGTGGTGGTGGTGGTAGTAGTCGTGGTGGTTGTGCTACTGTCGCCACGACCGCCACTACGACCTCCCTGAATCAGTGCCACCTCTGTCAACAAAATCCCCTACCGGCCAAACGCTCTTGCCGGTCCCTCAGCGCCAGTTCAGCATTTTGTAAGAAGCGCTCAAGAGACCGCGTCTGCAGTTTCACCACCGGTGGTGGCGGCTGCAACCCGGGTCAGGCTGGCACTAACAGTGGCAACTGTGGGCGTCCTCGTGCTACGATCGCCAGACCAGTGGCTCTCCGACTATTCCAAACTCATCAACAGCAGCAGCAGCAGCAGCAGAAAGCCTATTTCTCGGATCTTAACTCCCCCCAGACGCCTGCCTCTCAATCCCTGCCAAGTGCCAATCAGTCCCCGGCTGTGCATACTCACCAAATCCAACAACAACAACAACAACAACACTCTCACCTGGACGCTCAGACCCTCATCGCTTCCGGTGGCGTGAAATTACGAAATCGCCTCATCGTCGCCCCACCCAGCTCTCGACTCAGCTGGCACCATCCCATCTTCTCTTCCGGTGGCCCCGGCAGCCACCCCGCCCTTTCCGCCAACCAGGCGGCCCAGAGACGCGGCAGCTACTACCCATCCTCGGGTTTTCATCCTAGTGGTCGACCCTATTCCATCTTCGCAACCGGGTTAGCTGCGGATGGCGTGTCCCCCTCCACCGAGTTTCCCGTGAAATTGCGCAAACCGCCTTCCCTTGCCTGTCTGCCCTCTGGCCTGGATTTCAGCCATCAGTGAGTTCCCTTGCAACCTGGTGAAAAAAATGTGCACATCTCAAGAGTTTTATCTATTAAAACAGATAAGGCGATCGCTAAGCGCAAAAATATATATGCAACAGAGCTTTCTGACCTGTTCACGGGCCAGTTTTCAGTTCAGCACAATCTCTCGATCCTGTAACTGGGTTCGGATGCTTAGCTTTACCATAGGACGATTTCCACACAGAAACCAGTTGGACGCATCTGTTTAACAATGACTGATTTGATTCCTGCGCCTGGATCACCTAATGTACAGTCTCGTTGAGTGGATCGTTCTGACTATCGATGGGGTGGCAAAACTGAAAATGTGGTCTTTCTCCGGACAGTGGGTAGCCACGGGTGAGAGTGGATTTCATTTTTGGACTCCTCCTTTGGGTTCACGTAGCCTACCTTCCAGTTGTCGTCCAGCTTGGCTTGTGTGGATGTAGGAGCGATCAGCCTAGTAACTGCGGTGGCCAACAGGACTGTTCTCCTGGGGTTTCATCGGTCTTTCTTTTTTTATGCTTTACCTGCGTATAGTGGCCGCGCAGCAATTTGCCACGTCGTTCCTTGGGTCTCGAACGATCCGTTATGTGGTCTCAAAGTAGGTCGTTACTGTAGCGAACACGTATGCCGTATCCGGAGTAGAGTTTCACTCCTATTGTCCGCTGCTCGCTGCCAAAGAAGTCATGGGCATCATGCGTGGTAGCAAGTTTTCTGTGGGCTTTTGTGTTTGTGATGTGATTTCTATGACTGATCTCACTTTCCGGTTCACAATCCAGAGATCCGCTTCTTAGCTCTCAGTCTGAACTTAGACCATAGACTGTACAGTGCTTTTGTGTAAGCCTCTCCTGATGAAACTGTCTGTTCTCTGATGTCTTAATCCTACACTACTTTCCATGAAAGGGCCTTTTCCGGGCGCGAAGATCGTTCAAAGGGTTTTTGCGCCGCAGGTTAACTACCAAAACCCCCTTACTCAAAAGTAAATGGCAGAGTCGCGTAAAAATATATTTTGTCAATTTGGCTGGATTGCAAGGCAAAATACAAACCCCCTTTTTTCTGAACGCCAATTTTAAACCTCGGCCGATGCCCCAATTGAGATGCGCATTTTTGTCAAACCGGTAGTTTTGCAGCCGTCAGAGCGTGGGTATGTGGCTCAATGCTGAAGCCTTGGAATTTGACCTTACTGAACTCAGCTTCAAATCGTAGGTGCTTCCGGTCGGAGATCGAAACAAGTCCGGCTGGCGACGACAAATACACCTCAGCTGACAAATACAGACTCTGGTCTTTAGGTAAATAAGAATAAGGTTGTTCGCTCGCTTCTATACTTATAAACACACCTAGAATGCGGACATTGGCCTCTCTTTTCTTGTCTTTTGCGGTAGAGTTTTCAACATTTTCATGCGCCATTCGTTTTTGGTCTTTACCGCCGACCTCTGTTTTGTGTGATTTGAGTACTCTGTGTGCGCCTAGTTGTTCACTGTCAGAACCTTGCGAGAGATTATTTAAAGTTAATGTTCGCTTCGTCCTCTTTCAGTCGCATTTCGGCATTCACTCCCACCCAATCGCGACGCATCAGCCCCCACGAAGGCAACCAGGCGACCTCAGACTTCTCCTTTTCACCAGATGTTGTCTCTTCTCCCTACCAGAATATTGCTTCTAGCGCATCCTCGGGTTTCTTCCAGGACAGCTTCTCCAATTCTTTTTCCGCCTCTCGGCTGGCCGATGACTCTTTAATGTCCGAACAGAGCGAGGTGAGTAACTAAACCTCCACTCTCTGCTCTCTGATGTGTCTTTCCCCAACCGTACTTGACTTCGTCCTAAAACTGTCATCTATCTTCCAGCCCCCACAGGCAAACACCCTGCTTCAAAGGAGTGCCAAGCCCTGTCTATTTTCAAACTCCTACGGTGAGTGTAACAATCTTGCCCACCGCGGTAGAGACGTCGATTTCTATTGTCCCCTCACGGATGGGGAGTATTCCTTCCGAGGTGGGGACAATCACACGCGGGTTCAGCAGCAGCAGCATCAACAAACACAGACACAACAGCAACTGGATGACGGTGATGCGACTCGCGATTCACCCAACCTATCTGTCTTCGACTCAACTATGAACCCAGCCTGTAAGACTCCCAATTCCTCCGCGTCTTCCTCCTCGGCGGCCTCCTTTCTCAGGGCGTCAACCCGCTGTCAGTCGCAGCCGACTGCTACTGGCGGAACCCCGCTCTGCCGAGACTGTGCCCGTGGGCGCAACGGCTCCCCCCTCAAGGACATGACAGGTTCTCAGTTCCGGGCCTACAGTGGTACCGGTGGAGGGCTGAAGCGGAGACGCTGCAGTCACAACATGGACACTGCGGCGTGCGGCCAAGTCGTCTGTACCACCGACTTTTCTAACTGGCCCTCGCTGCAGGAACCGGAGGAGACCTGTTTCGGTAGCGGGTGGTGTGACAGTCAGGGGAGTAGCAGTAGTTTCCCCACCAGCAGCGAAGGCATCTTCATTTTCGGTTCTGTCAGCGCCAGGCGCGGTGTCTCCTCCCGGCCGCTCTCAGAGTCCGGCACGGACACCCCCATTGCTGGACGCCTGCCCCAGGAGGCCGACTTCAGCCAGCTGCCGGACAAGCCGCTGCAGTGTCTCCAGCCAGCCGACAGCGTGAACGCCACAGAGAGCGAGCTTTTGTCCGGATGGTCCTCAACCAGTGGCGGTGCCAACCTCAATGCCTACAGTGTCAGCCCACTCCGACAGCTACCCGAACTTGCTCTGATTCAGGTTAGCCGCCGCATCTTTCTGCATTCTCCAATACTTGTCATGCTAACGACTTTAGAAACAGACTGTAATCGTTAAGTGTTGTCAACCAAGACTAGGGGCAGTACGATTTACATTTCCGGCTTGTCATTCGTCATGGACCTGCCAGTCATTGAAAAAATGTGATTTGAAAATGACCATTGCGGCGTCTTTTGTTGGTGCCGGCAACGCTTTTCGATTAAGTTTTTGTCTCAGTCTGTGCCCCTAAAACGGGGCACGTTTTCGATGCCCTAGGTCAACACGAAGGGAGCAGATCAAGGTATAGCAGGTTTTGCTGGGGATGTGAACTTATAAAATTGCCGCAAGCCCTTCCGTACGTGAAGAAGGTATCGGAAGCCGTCAGCCGCCTTCTCACTCTACTTGGCGATGGGGATGCAAACAGGCCAAAAGAAACAATCGGGCGCCGGGTCATGAGGCCGAACGATTCACTGCCACGACAGGAAATATCTGGCGTCTTTTACCGGATCTGATGCAGTTTTGGACAAAGCAACTACGTCGGAGAAACCGGGAAATTTTTCCGGACGCTAATGGCCGAGCATGCAGTTGCAATGAGGAGGAAAAATGCTAGCTCTCAGGTTGCAGCTCACTAGACAGGATCTGGCCATATTTTCAAGTTGTATGCGGCCGAAATCCTCGCAAGAGGTAATAACTACGTGAGCTGCTCGAGTCTTGATTCTCAGGCCCACAGTCCATCAACAAACGCACTGAAATCCCGTTCTCATATTCTTCGTTGAGGCGTCGCTTGAGCAGGGGAATGGGTCACGTGGGAAGGACGTGGGTGACCAGCACCTCCAATAACAATGAGCCAATGGCTGGGTCATTATCACGCACACACCCAACATGGAGGATGAAATCACGGCCATTAAGGACTTGGATGCGGACGGCCAATTTGCATCCATTACGACCCCTCGCGGTGCTTGTGAGAGCCGCTATTTGTAGCACGCATATGATCGCGTGGCCACTGCGTACTATAAATACCGCTTATCATTCTTATCTGCTACTACATCTGATGATGTGTTCAAGTTAGAATCCGAAACGTCAGGGCAATAAACCTCTCGTTCCAGTGATCGCTTCTTTTTCTGAATTACCGTTCGGCAGGTGTGTGGTGGCACACAGGAGCTGGCAGCAGCAACCAGCCTTCGTTCTTCTTGAAAACCAGCTTAGGAGGGTGAGGGACGACCGAGTGGTTCAGCGCAAGCCTGCGCGCCTACCACTCTCTGGAGCGCACGTTGGACCTTGAAATCGACGACCGAAATATCTGTGCGAGGCCTCGGATCCACAGCTTCAAAATGGCCTGATGAGAACTTATTGAAAACTAACGTATGCTCGTCAAATTGTCTTTTGAATTTTTCAATGCGAATTTTCGCTACTCTAAGATGGACGTGCCAAACAGAGCAGCTCAGCGAACGTCAGTTCTGATGGCTGCAGGTTAACAATGGACCAATTGTTGAGCGTCAATGTCCGTAACCAGCTCCCAGCACTTTCCGGTCTGAGGTTTGATGCCTGACCTGCTGCTGACGGTGAATGTCTCCGAAACCGTCATCTTAACCTTTGAGAGCAACCATTCTGGTTTATTGTGGGTCCCTCAAGTCGCAATTGTTGGTATGCCGCGCAAGCCCGACGTCCAGCTGAAACGATTGTATAACCTTTCTGCTTAAAGGAGCCTGGCTGATGTGGAACTTCACAATGTAAGAACTGTTAGGCTTGTTAGAGCTCGCGCCCCCTAATAGTTCACGACAGCTCGAATACTCGATTGACGATGAAGCCTGAAATGCTTGATCCAGTCGGTATTGTTTATAACTTTCTACTTGTTGGTGATGTGAAAACTAACTACTCAGAAAACTCCTTCTTCATCACAGGTGTCTAAAAAAGGCTTGACAGACAAAGGACCTTGAGTTCCACAAACGACGCGACCATATAGAGTGGTCTTGCATTAGCAAGGCAGTTTGTGGTGCAGTCAGCGTACTCTCCGCTTTCAGGTGTTGGTTATTCTAAGCCTCTCGTAATTTTCTTGGTAGCAAGATGTATTTTTTTTACAGCATAGGCTCACTCCTCGCTGACGCGTGTTAAGTTTTAAACCACTCCCTATTCGGAATTATGTCCTTAAATTGGCACAGACCAGTTGCCTTCGTCCAATCAGGGGTAGTTAGCACCCTGTCGGCAGGGAGATTGCGTCCGACTTCAGTGAAAGTCCTACTACTCCCAAGGTAGCCCATTTTCAAATCGCAACTTATTATTTTTCCTGTATTCTTACTTAGCGCACCTTATTCGACCGCCGAACTGGCAACCGGGTGCGCTGCTCTCATGTTGAACGCGTCCCAGACGACTATTTATCACGGTGCCAGTGGGGTGTCTCCCATATCCGTAGTTGCCCCTGAATAAGATCGTTATGGCATCCCCACCTACGTGCGATCCGAGTCCCTCCTTATGTTGACCTGAAACATGAATTGGGGACCAGGTTGCGCGCGGTCCGCGTAGATTGACTTTTTAATTTTTCCGTCCACTGCCCCCGCGCCAACTCCAGCCAGTTTGCCAACGCAGTCAGGTGGATGATGAAGGCGAGAGTGTGGTATACGAAAAGAGGATTGAATGCGAGGGCTCGAGCCCCAGAAGATTGCACGAACCAAGGAGAAGTCTGTTCGAGCACCGGAACATGAACGGAAACTCAATCAATTGAGGTATCAATTTGGCGCTGACATACAGAGATCGGAGCAGTCACTTCCAGGCTTGTGTCGATTATCATTGATCGGTTTGTCCTCCCTTCCTCCCCCTCCCCCAGTGTCGCCTTTTTGTTGCCGCTGCTATCTCTGACAATGAGTGTTTGCAGCACGTCCTAGCTCAACATCAGAGAAGACAGGTGATTATGGGTCTGAATATAAATCTTATGCGTTCCAACTGTCCAGTCTGCCTAGTCCATATTTGTATTCGCTTGCTTCTTCAGTACTTCATTATCCCTTATACGAACCCCTTAACCGTCCTCTTTTTTGCACTGACAGGACCCCCAAAGTATGATACTGGCTCACTCTGGTATCCGCAGGCGCAAGGAATTGGCCGGTCTCTCCGAGGCGAGTGAGGAGGAGGAGTCCAATGAGTCGTCTGGGATGGGCAAGTTTGGAGCAAGTTTGCACCGCTGCCCAGGTCAGTTCCTTGAGGAGTATGACGCCGGCACCCTGACGCCGCCGCTGCAGACCCGATTCCGACCCATTTCGGCAATGCACTCCAGCCCGATGGACGTCAAGGCCTTTCCCGACAGCTCCACCGAGGGCAGCCCCTGCAGTTTTGCCGCAGAACCTAAGAATGCATCCACCTCCCGGCCGCCTTCCGCCTCAGTGGCACTGAGTTCCGGTGCCTGCCTGTGTGGGCAGTCGCCCAGCGAAGGGTTGGAGGATGACTTCAGCACCACAGAGGAGGATGAGAGTGAGGGTAGTGGGGAGGATGGTTTCGTGGAGATTGCGCCTGGCCTTTCCCATCGCATAAAGATGCGATCTATGCGTTCGCTAAACGCAAACTGTGTTACCGGTCTTAACGGAGGCCAAATTATTCAGGACCAGCAGACCGATGACTTTACTCCTGATCTCACCAAATATGAAGAGCTAGACATTGGCCTGATTGAGCGGGACTGATAGTCTGCATCTCTCTATCTTGCTCCCCCGTCTCTCTATCTGTCTCTGTCTGTGTTCTTCCACTCAGAGTGTTCTTCTTGTTATCCAGGGTGGCTGTTCAAATGATATTTCTCTTATCTCTTTTGACCCTCTCTTCTCCCCATCTGAGATCCCCGCTCCCACTTTCCAAAGATTTACCTGTTCCACGTGTGTGGTCACTTACTGTGGCTTAGTAGTGACTGCCTTGCGTGAACAAGTTGTACATATTTCTGCCGTATACCAAAGTCAAAAGCTCCAATTTTGTACATACTGTGCATATTAATAGCCAGTAAAGATTACCAGTATTATTGTTGAAATCTCCACACCAAACTGAGTTGTTTGTTAAAAAAATTAGATGTTTCAGCTTCACCGCAGCTCACGATTCAGGGCAGATGTCGCCGTCTAAGCGCAGGCATCCCTTTGCACATACGTATGGCGAGATTGCCTTAGTGCAAGCCTGGTTTAATGGCAGCTTAGTTTTCAGACTGAAATCACGCCGACTCCAGAGGTTTTAGTGAAGGCTGTGCGCGCCCAGCTGATCAGATGAGGATCGATTTCATCCGCGCCCTGTCTGTTTTGTTGAAAATCCCATCAAAGTTTGCTGAGGCGGTCTATTTGTCCAAGAGTTTTCACCTGCTCGGGTGTATAGCTCTTATTGCACAACCTGAGGTGACCGTCTTTGTTCATTGGGCCAACTTCGCGGTCCTCTGGAATCCACTATATATTGCATTATTGTAAAGGAGCCCTTAAACACCACAGTGGTGTCGGCATAGATCGGACAACTGCCTACTATAACTCTGACGTAGTCTGTCAGTGCGTTTTGAAGAGCCCAAGATGACGATAGGATATGTGGCCCCACTGAAAAAACGGGACGCAAGGCCTCTTGTAATACAAGAGTGGTGGTAATAAGGGTTTTATGCGTGGGGCAAACGAAACTAGTCGATAGCTGTGGTCGGGAAGCGAAAGAAACTAAATTAAATTTATGCTACTAGCTTTTTCAAATTACCCAACAAAGCGTAAAAAGCTGAGCACGCAGTTTCAAAGACTGGAAATTGGCAGCTGAAAACCAGTGGAAAAATGAAAACTGAGGGCATTAGTTAGATATTCCAAGCGAAGGGATCCCAGTCTGCGGTGACCAATCACATTGATGGGTAGTATGTGAAGACTACGCTTAATGCTACTCGCGATGGCCGCGACTGAAGATATAATTGCCTTTGCCGGCGTTGGTTACCTAACCCAAACGCTAAACTTATGTCTAAAGCCTAGCCCTAAGCCGAATGTTAACCACCAGAGATACACTTGAGGGAGGCGAGTTGTGAAATGACCAAGAAGGAAAGGGTTAAATTTAGGCGGATATTTAATGGCAGTAAGGACTAGGTGGGGCCACATAACTGATCTTCACCGAACGCAGTTTTTCTGTATGCCTGAACACACTTTGTATGATAGGACGGATGCCACAGGTACCGTCAAAGAGAACACTTTTTCACTCTTTTCATATGCCCTGGTCAGCGTTGGTTACTTCTCCACTGCCATTTAACATACTTGACCACATGGAATTCCGATGGATAGAGCGAAATGCGAAGAGAATAGACAAAGCATAGGAGGAAAGCGTATTTATTGACATTGGTCATTTTCAAGGAATCAGCAAGCCGAAAAAAGTGCTGGGAAGCGCTTTCTAACCACACCAATACTTTATTTTCAGTCTGTTTTGGGTTAAACAAATAGGAAAAGGTCTGGGGGGAGGTTTGCACCGTTCTGTTCCTGTACGACAGTCTACTGCCTGTCTTCCTCTCTCTCTCACACACAAACCTCGGATCAACGACGGTCTGGCCTCCGATACTCATATGACATTTAGACGACCTTGTTACAGATTGTCTGTTGCCGCTAGCAGGCAACTCTCGATTAGTGAGGTGTTGTCCTTCAGTCTGGCTGCTGTATTAAAGACGATCACAGACGGCTGAATTCCGGGTTCAGGTCTCCAGTCTTCTGAGTTCGAACTTGGGATAACTGGCTGGTAGCAATAAGCCACAACTGGTCCATTCAGTCTCACTGTCCTTTGCTGTACTGCTTCTGTAGTTATAGCCAAAATCAGTCCCCTTTATGCTGGACTTCAGCTGAGTTCATTTAGCCGGTCGGGCCAAAAACTTGCATGAAATCCCTTCTACTGCAGGAGGGTTTCACCAGCTGATGCAGAGAAGCTGACCTGAGATATTCTCAGCCAGGCGTCCTCGGCTCTCCTCGAGGGGCCAAGTCTCTTGGGCGTAATTTTGGTGGTTAAAGTGGTAGTCTCCAGAAAAGAAGGATTCCGACCCTCCTTCGAAGCTCATCTCTTCGACCCCTCCTTCCGATTGAAGAGGAAGGACTTCTAAAAAAATCCGATTCCCTGAGAACCTTAAAGGTGAGCCCTTCGAGGGTTTTAGTAAGGAGCTACGAAGTTAATGTAAGGTCATGCCAAATGATAAACTGCTTTCAATGCTTTATCCGGCTGTGAAAGAAATCGGTCTGTTGTGGCTCATTATCGTCTAGGCAACTTGCTTCAAACTCAGCAGATGGCGTGAAGATAGGTTTTATAAACAAATTAAAATTTCGGGATGCCCTTGGAGGGGCGGATCCTAGGGGAATAGTTTGTCCTAAAATCACACATTTAACCAACTACGAACCACGCTTCTCGGCTCTCCTAGACGTCATTTCTGGCTGCTCTTGCAACTCGTATTTTGCTGCACAACAGATCATATGACCCAAAAAAAACAGAACTGTCGTTCCTGACCTTGTCAGCCAATTGAGTTCAACTAAAGGAGTAATTATGCGTTTGCCTATTTAATGTGACTAGAAAGAAGGCTCTCTCTCTCCCTCTTCTGTGTGCCGTTTTCCGTCTTCATTTTTTATGTTAAGCAAATAGTACTGTTACCCATGCCACTGCCTACGCGCTTATCGAGCCGGGTTGAACCGATGTCTTAGCTCACTTGAACAGGGTTAACAGCCTCAAGTAATGGGCTGGAGCTTTCGTGGATGGGCAGAGTGCACGGTGCGCAAGTGGGGTATGCGTGATGGAGAAATTTGGATAACCTGTACAACACAGTCACCTCCCTCCCCCCAGTTGCCGGCGATCGATCGCCCAATGCACTGTAAAATTACATTCCGGCCCCACAACCCGATCGCGATAACAAGTGTCTATCAAAGATAAGAAACCGCATAGGCGTGTCTCATGCTATCTAGCAGGTTAGGGGCGTGCCAGGTGGTAGGCCAGTGGGTGATAGTGGTTGAAAATCAAATGGTTGCGTGAAAACATAATCATTGTCATACGACAGTTAGAACGACAGGAAACAACCGGTGCTTATCGGCGGATTCCGGGTAGTGCGGTAGTCCAGCTGCCCCAATTGCGCGGGCTCAAGGAAGGCGTTTGAGGTGGGCGCTTTGCAGTCAATGCACATTCTGTTTCTTTTCAGGACTTAATTGTGATTTACATGCTCCCAAACAACTACCCTAAGCCCCTAGGTCAGTGTCTGCTAGCAAGCTCTATTGAATGCTTACAGTTCTCCGCCCCTTCCTCTCCTGCCTCTCTCCACGACATGGTCCTTCATAACCCTCACTGACCCATATCTTCCACTTATGGTCAAGGACGAATATTAATGAATCTCTATTATCACTGGCATGTCTAACTTGATTGCAAATTCTGAACATCTTTCCATGCTGAATGAGTTGTCCTAAAGGAATGCGTGTTGGACGCAAGATTGCCGTGATTCAATGAACACTATAACTGCGATCGGGTGGCGTTCTCCTCAGTAGAGCAAGGCTCCGATTAAGAAGCATTTATGGATGCTTATATGCCGGAATGAGCATCTCGACCTTGCAAAGTGAGGACCAGTCTATTCATGTTTGGGCAACTCTCTAAAGCTCAGGAAAAAGTAGTCCGTACTTCTTTGCTGATAATGTTGCTGGTTTGCGCTATACATAATTGCCGCAATCGCACCGGGTCACAGTAATGCCAAGTCTGCAAGGGTCGACTTTCCGGCAGGCTATTGAAATTGAACCACCACTTTTACTGACCTGCATTCTCATCTAACTTATCTTAGGTGTAAATCGGTTGGCCTATTGTGCCTTTTATATAGTGATTATGAGACGTCACTGCTTACCCGTGTCGCTTTCGGTTCGCACAACGCGCATCTAAAGCGGCGCGTACGTGCATGACTCAACCTCCGACTTGTGACGCTATTATGCCAATCGATATTTCGATCTTCATCGATTGGTCGCAACCGCACACAATTCGCGCCCGGGCAAATAACCAAAATGACTGACAAGGCTGAAGACGTAACTTATCAGGCGAGGATGCTGGCGGTGATGCCTGTGCCCCGTCATTAACGACTTGTCCATTTAACTGTCGTTCCTAGCTTCTGATTCGGGAGCGCTTTTGTTGTCGGCCCTGGGAACTTAAATTAACATCCCACTTCGACAAGTGGGGTTTGGCTGCACGCATAGTTTTTCTTCAGTATCTCTGGCCTCCAGAATCCTGGCACTTTTCAATATCATAATCCCCATTTGCTCTGGAGACGGCCATTATTCGTTAAAGATTTCCGCAAGATTTCCGTACTTTTCTTTCTGGTAGAGTTCAATATCAGAACAGTGCGTTTTAGCTCGATTGAGTAAGGTGTTAACAGTACTCCGCTTGTGAGCAACAGGGTTGTTGCTCTGGTAATGCAGGATAATTTCCGCATAAGCTTCCTTGCGGTAATCCAATGTTTGAAATGTCCCGTCAGTTGTTCGCTGTACGAGGACGTCAAGAAATGGGAGTTTACTGTCAACTTCTCTTTCGAGCGTGAAGGTGATACCTGGTAACGTTGAGTTTATAATGCTATGTAGTCTTTCTAGTTGATCCTTTTTAACGATAACAAGCGTGTCATCTACATAGCTTACCCATAATTTGGGGTTAACTAGTAGTAAGGCTGTAGCTTCTAATTTTTGCATAGTTACTTCAGCCAAGAAGCCGGAGATGAGTAAAACATAGGGGCTCCATTTAGCTGGTTGTAGGTTCCTTGTGAGAACGAAAAATTCGTTTCCAAGTATAGATCCAAGAGTTCCATTAAGGCAGATACAGAAACATGCATGTCATAAGGCTGCAGTAATTCTTCCGTGTATCACCTTGCCAACTCTATTGGTATGGATGTGAAAAGAGAGAAAACATCAAAAGATACCATTATTTCATCTTCTGCAATCTGGAGTCCTCGCAATTTGTTCAGAAATTATGCAGAGTTTTCAATAGAGGTTTCACAATCCCTTGTCAATGGATGTAATTTGTGGAAAAGCCACTAAGAAATTTTTGTAATTGGGTGCACCGATCAATGAGACTATCGGTCGCAATGGTACTTCAGCTTTGTGAAACTTAGGTAGTCCGTATATTTTAGCTATGGTCGGTTCGGTTTGTCTTAGGGACTTGGCAATATCTCCTGATATATGCTTCATCCTTTAAGATGTTTTAAGACCCTTTAAATATTTGAATTCTGCGTTTTTGTAGGATCCGCGTTAAGAGGTTAAGAGGTTGAACTATCTTGTAACAACGACAGCATCTTCTCATCGTACTCCACCTGGTTCAAAATGGATGTTGAACCTCCTTTGTCCGCAGGTAGGTGCACGATGTTTTTATCGGTTTTTGAAGTTTTTACTGCCTTCTTCTCTTCGTATGATAGGATAAAAAAGGATTTCGGTTCCTTAAGGCGCGTGCAGTGCTATTCCGTATTGTGAAACGTTTCACGTTTTGCGAGTTCGAGCTTAGGGTACCGCAGCGCCTAAGGTTGGATATGGCTGGCTGATAACGGCTTATAGGCCAGAAATGGCCATTCCAGTCTCCCTTGTCTTCGTCGGTTCCGCCAAAAACATCAAATGCTACACCTGTGAGCTACAGGGCACACGGGAACATAAATGATCCTTCAGCAGATCGGCGAGCCGCACAATATCATCATATTCCCGATCGAAAGTAACTAAAAAACGAGCCCGTGGCCCAAAGGTAGAGCGCTCGAATCAATAATTAAATGCCGCGAGTTCAAATCCTAGGTGGTCCACACTCGGGATTAGGGTTTTCTGGCTGATGACGGCTACTAAGGCAGAAATAACAATCCCGCTCACCCTTGTCTTTGTTGGTTCCACTTTTTCAACATATGCTACACGTTGGTATGCGACCTCCTGCGTGGGCTCTAAAGTTAGGTACATGGCATAAAGGAACATGCATGTTCCTTCAGCAGATCGGTGAGCCACACTAGTATCTTATTCCCACTCGCAACTTGCAAAACAATGAGCCCGTGGCTCAATGGTAGAGCGTTCGACTCAATTACCAAAGGCCGCAGGTTCGAATCCCAGATGGTAAACACGTGGGACTGAGAATGACTGGCTGATGACAGCTAATAAGCCAGAAACTGCCATTCTGGTCCCCCTTGTCTTTTTCGGTTCCACCTTAAACATCATTTCCTACACGTCGCAATGCGACCACCAACGACGGCTCTAATGTGAGCTCTAGAGCAGAACGGAACATACGTGTTCCTTCAGCAGATCGGTGAGCCGCCAAATAGTATCTTATTCCCACTCGCAACTTGCAAAACAATGAGCCCGTGGCTCAATGGTAGAGCATTCGACTCAATTACCAAAGGCCGCAGGTTTGAATCCCACATGGTCAACACGTGGGACTGGGTTAGACTGGCTGATGACGGCTAATAAGCCAGAAATGGCCATTCCGGTCTCCCTTGTCTTTATCGGCTCCACCTTAAACATCATAGGCTACACATCGCAATGCGAACACCTGCGAGGGCTGTAATGTGAGCTCTAGAGCACAACTGAACATACGTGTTCCTTCAGCAGATCTGTGAGCCGCACACTAGTATCTTATTGCCACTCGCAACTTGCAAAACAATGAACCCGTGGCTCAATGGTAGAGCGTTGGACTCAATTACCAAAGGCCGCAGGTTCGAATCCCAGATGGTCAACACGTTGGACTGGGAACGACTGGCTGATGACGGCTAATAAGCCAGAAACTGCCATTCTGATCTCCCTGGTCTTTATCGGTTCCACCTTAAACATTATATGCTACACGTCGCAATGCGACCACCAACGACGGTTCTAATGTCAGCTCTAGAGCACAACGGAACATACGTGTTCCTTCAGCAGATCGGTGAGCCGCCAAATAGTATCTTATTCCCTCTCGCAACTTGCAAAACAATGAGCCCGTGGCTCAATGGTAGAGTGTTCGACTCAATTGCCAAAGGCCGTAGGTTCAAATCCCACATGTTCAACACGTTGGACTGGGAATGACTGGCTGATGACAGCTAATAAGCCAGAAACTGCCATTCTGGTCTCCCTTGTCTTTATCGGTTCCACCTTAAACATCATATGCTACACGTCGCAATGCAACCACCTGCGAGGCCTGTAATGTGAGCTCTAGAGCACAACGGAACATACCTGTTCCTTCAGCAGATCGGTGAGCCGCCAAATAGTATCATCGAAAAAACAGCTAGCCCGTGGCTCAATGGTAGATCGTTCGAATCAATTAACAAAGGCCTCTGGATAAAATACCAAGTGGTTCAAACTTGCGATTGGGTATGACTGGATGATGACGGCTAATAAGCCAGAAATGGCCATTCCACATTCCCTTGTCTGTGTCAGTTCCACCTTTAAAATCTTATACTACACTTTGCTAAAAGACTGCCTGCTAGGGCTTCTATGTGAGCTCCAGGGCACAACGGAACATAAATGTTCCTTAAGCAGATCGGTGAGCTGCACACTATTATCTTATTCCCACTCGCAACTGACAAATCAACGAGGCCGTTGCTCAATGGTAGAGTGTTACACTCAAAGACCAAAGGTCGCGGGTTCGAATCTCGGGTGATCCACACCTGGGATTGGGTATGACTGACTCATGATGCTACACATCGCTATGCGATCGCCTGCGAGGCTTTAATTTGAGCTAAAGGGCACAACGAAACGTACATTTTCCTTCAGCAGATAGGTGAGTCACCCACTATTGTTATCTTTTACAATTATAATCAAAAAACATCGAGCCCGTGGCTTAATGGTAGAGCTTTGAATCGATAACGGAAGGACGCTGGTTCAAATACCAGGTGATCCACACTCCCGATTAGGTATGACTGGCTGATGACTTCAAAGAAGCCAGAAATGGCCATTCCGCTCTCCCTTGTCTTTGATAATTCCACCTAAAATATCGAATGCTACACTTCATTATGCGACTGCCTGCGATGGCTCTTTTGTGAACTCCAGGGCGTAACGGAACATACATGTTTCTTCAGAAGATCGGTGAGCCGCCACGTTCATCATATTCCTGATCGCTAACGACAAAAAAGAGCACGTGGCACGAGGGTAGATATTTCGAATCAATAACTCAATGCCGCTGGCTTAAATACCTGGTGGTCCGCACTTGAGACTGGGTATGACTGGCCGATTATGGCTAATACGCAAGAAATGGCCATTCCGGTCTTCCTTGTCTTGTTCGTTTCCACCTAAATATTATGTTACATGTCGTTATGCGACCGCCAGCGAATGCTGTAATGTGAACTCCAGGGCACAATGGAACATACATGTTCCTTCAGGAGATCCGTGAGTCGCACACTATTATTATCTTCCCGATCGTAAGCGAAACAACAATGAGTCCGTGACTTATAGGTAGTGTTCAAATCAATTACCAAAGGCCGCTGGTTCAAATACCAGGTGGTCCATATTTAGGATCGTGTATGGCTGGCTGATAACTTCCGATTGGCCAGAAATGACCATTTCGATCTCCCATGTCTTAGTCAGTTTCACCTTAAACATCAAATGCTACAGGTCGATAGCTGACCACTTGCAATGGATCTATTGTGAGCTCCAGAGCATAACGGAACATTCATGTTCTTTCAGCAGATCGGGAAGCCGCCCACGTTCATCATATTTCCGATCGCAACCGACAAAACAATGAGCACGTGGCTCAATGGTAGATAATTGGAATCAATCATTTAATGCCGCTTGTTCAAAAACCTGGTGGTCCACACTTGAGACTCTGAAGGACTGGCTGATGACGGCTAATAAGCCAGAAACTGCCATTCTGGTCTCCCTTTGTCTTTATCGTTCCCACCTTAAATATCATATGATACACGTCGCAATGCGATTAAATTTGAGGGCTGTAATGTGAGCTCTATGGCACAACGGAGCATACGTATTCCTTCAGTAGATCGGTTAGCCACCAAATTTTATCATCTTCCCACCCACAACCGATCAAACAAACAGCCGTGGCTCAATGGTAGAGCGTTCGAATCAATTACCAAAGGCCTCTGGATCAAATACCAGGTGGTCCAAACTTGCGATCGGGTATGACTAGCTGATGAATTCTAATAAGCCAAAAATGGCCATTCCGCATTCCCTTGTCTTTGTCGATTCCACCTTAAACCTTATTTTCTACAGGCCGCTATGCGACCGTCTGTGAGGGCCCTATTATGAGCTCCAGGGACAGCGGATCACATATGTTCCTTCAGCAGATCGGTGAGCCGCCCACTATCATCATATTGCCAATGGCAACTGACAATACAACGAGCTCGTGGCTCAATGGTAGCATGATCGATTCAATTAATAAAGGCCATGGGTTTGAATCCCAGGTGGCCAAACTAGGGATTGGGTATGAATGGCTGGTGACGGATTATTTGCCAGAAATGTTCATTCCGGTCTCCCTTGTCTTTTGCGGTTCTACCTAAAAAATAATACGCTATACGACCGCCTAGTGGGCACAACGGTGAGGTGCCCACTATCATCATATTCCTGGTCGAAAGGAAAACACAACGAACCAGAGGCTCAAGGGTAGAGCGTTTGACTCAAAAACCAAAGTCCGCGGGTTCAAATCGCAGGTGGTCCAAATTTGCGATTAGATTTGAATGGCTAATGACGGCTAATAAGCCAGAAATGACCATTCCGGTCTTCCTTGTCCATTCGGTTCTCACTCAAACATCATATGCTACATGTCGCTATTCGATCGTCCGCGAGGGCTCTAATGCGATCTCCAGGGTAGAGCGGAACATACATGTTCTTTTAGCAGATCAATAATCCAACCACTATTATCATATTATTTATCGCAAACACAAAATAAAGAGCCTGTGACTCAATGGTATAGAGTTCACCACAATTAGCAAAGGCCGTGGGTTCAAATACGAGTAGTTACACACTTCGGTTTGATTATGACTGGCAGATGAGGACTAATAAGCCAGGAATGGCCATTCCGGTCCCCTTGACATTTTCGGTACCACCTCAAACTTCATATGCTTTACGTCGCTATGAGACCACCTGCGATGTCACTTATGTGAGCTCCAGGACACAACGGAACAAACATGCTTTTCAGCATATCAGTGAGTTGCCCATTGTCATTATATTCTCGATCGCAACCGACAAAACAATGACACCGTAGCACAATGGTAGATCGTTGGACTCAATAACCAAAGGCTGAGTAGTCAAATCCCAGGTAGTGCACACTTGGGTTTGAGTATGAATGGCTGATGACGGCTAATAAGCCAGAAATTGCCATTCTGGTCCCCTTGACGTTTTTGGTACCAACTCAAAATTCATATGCTACATGTCGCTATGAGACCACCTGCAAGGGCTCTAATGTGAGCTACAGGGCACAATTGAACATACATGCTTCCTTAGCAGATCGGCGAGCTATGCACGATTATGATAATCCCGATCTCATCCGAAAAAAACATTGAGCCCATGCTCAATGGTAGAGCGTTTAAATCAATAACCGAAGGCTGCGGGTTCGAATACCAGGTGGTCCACACTTGGGATTAGGTATGACTGGCTGATGACGGCTAATAGGCCAGAAAGTGCTATAAAAGTCTCCCTTCCATTGTCGGTTCCACCTTAAATATCATATGCTACACGTCACTATGTAACCACCTGCGAGGGATCTAATGTGAGAAAGAGGGCACAACGGAATATACATATTCCTTCAGCAGATCGGTTAGCCAAAGACTATCATCATATTCCCAGACACACCCAACAAAACAACAAGTCCGTGGCTCAATGGTATTGCTTTCGAATCAATTACCAAAGGCCTTGTGTCGTTTTACCAGATATTCCAAAGTTGGGATTGGGTATGACTGGCTGATGAAGGTTAATAAGCCAGAAATGGCCCTTCCGGCCTCCCGTTTCTATGTAGTTTCCACGTTAAACATATGAAACACGTCAATATGCAACCGCCTGAGAGGTCTCTAAAAGAAGCTACTAGACAAAACGGAACATGAATTTTCCTTAAGCAGATCGGTGTTCCACGCACTATCATCATATTCCCGATCTCAAACGATAAAAACGAGCCCGTCGCTCAATGGTAGATCATGTGACTCAAGTACCAATGGCTGTGTGTTCAAATGCCAGATGGTCAAAACTTGTGATTGGGTATGACGGTCTGATGACGGCTATTAAACCAGAAATTGCCTTTCCGGTCTCCCATGTCTGTGTCGGTTCCACCTCAAACATATAAAACACATCAATATGCGACCGCCTGCGAGTTGTCTCATATGAGCTCCTGGGCAAAACGGAAAATGCATGTTCCTTAAGCCGATCCGTATGCCGGACGCTATCCTCATATTCCCGATCACTACCGACAAATTATCGTGACTGTGGCTCCATGCTAGAGATTTCGACTCAATTTTCATAGGCCATGGTTTCGAATCTCAGATCTGTGAGCCCCGCATTATTTTCATATTTCCGATCGCAACCCAAAAAACAACGAGCCTGTGACTCAATAATAGAGCGGCCGACTCTATTACCTAAGGCCGCGGTTTCAACTCCCATTTGTTCCACACTTAGGATCCTTTATGACTGGCTGAGGACGACTAATACATCAGAAATGGCCATTCTGGTTTCCCTTGTCTTTGTCGGTTCCACCATAAAATAATATGCTTCACATCGCTATGCGACTGTATGCGAGAGCTTTAATGTGAGCTCCAAGGCACAACGGAACAAACATGTTCCTTACGCAGGTCAGTAAGCCGTACACTATCATCATATTCCCGATCACATCCGACAAATCATCGAGCCAGAGCTTTCAACTCAATTACCAAAGCGCCGCGAGATCCAATCCCTGGTAGTCCACACATGAGATTCGGTATGCCTGGCTGAAGACGGCTAATAAACCAGAATTGGCATTCCGTCCTCCCTTTTCTTTGTTGGTTTAACATTAAACATCATATGCTACACGTCGCTATGATACCACCTGCGAGGGCTCTAACGTGAGCTCCAGGGCACAACAGAACATGCATGTTCCTAACCCAGGTCGGTAAGGCGAACAGTATCATTATATTCTCGATCGCAACCGACAATTCAATGAGCCCGTGGCTCAATGGTTAAATTACCGACTTAACTACCAAAGGCCGCGTGTTCGAATCCCAGGTAATGTCCACTTGGGATGCGGTTTGAATTGCTAATTACGGCATATACGTCAGAAATTGTCATTCCGGTTTCCCTTGTTTTTGTCGGTTCTACCTTAAACTACATACGCTACACATCGCTATGCAACCGCCTGCGAGGGTTCTAATGTGAGCAAGAGGGCACAACGGAACATACATGTTCCTTCAGCAGATCGGTTAGCCGAACACTATCATCATATTCTCAATCACACCCGACAAAACACCGAGCCCGTGGCCCAATGGAAGAGCATCCGACTCAATTAGCTAAGGCATTGGGTTCGAATCCCAGGTGTTGCAGACTTGGGATAAGGTATGACTGGCTGCTTACGACTAATAAGCCAAAAATGGACATTCCAGTCTCTTTTTTCTTTGTTGGTTCCACCATAAAAATAATATGCTACACATCGCTATGTGACCGTATGCGAGGGCCCTAATGTGAGCTCCAAAATACAAGGGAACAGACATGTTTCTTCGGCAGATTGACTAGCCAAACACTATCATCATATGCCTAATCGCAACCCACAAAACAACGTGCCTGTGGCTCAAATGGTAGAGCGTCCGACTTAATAAGCTAAGGCGTCGGGTTCGAATCCCAGGTGTTCGACACTTGGCATTGGGTATGACAGAATGATGACGGCTAACAAGCCAGAAATGGCCCTTGCGTTTTCCCGTGTCTGTGTCTGAGTCGGTTACAAATAAAACATCATATAAAATATTTCAATATGCAACTGCCTTCGAGTTCTCTTATTTGAGATTCAGGGCACAACGGAACATAAATTTTCCTTCAGCAGATCGGTGATCCGCACACTTTCATCATATTCAAAATAGCAAATGACAAAACAACGAGCCCGTGGTTAATGGTTCAGCAATCGACATAATAACCAATGGCCGCGGGTTCGAATCCCAGGTAATGTCCACTGTGGATGCGTTTTGACTGGCTTATTTCGTCTAATACGTCAAAAATGGCCATTGCGGTATATCTTGTGTTTGTCGGTTCCACCATGAACAAAGTATGCAACACATCACTATGCGACCGAATGCGAAGGCTCTTATGTTAATTAGAGGACACATCAGATAATACATGTTCCTGAAGCAGGTCGGTAAGCCGTACACTATCATCATATTCCCAAACGCAACTGATAAAACATCGAGCCCGTGGCTCAATGGTAGAGCTTTCGACTCAATTACCAAAGGCTGATGGGTTCAAATCGCAAGTTGTTCAGAGTTTGGATCTGGTATGACTGACTGTTGAGAGTTAATAAGCCAGAAATGGCCATTCCATTAACTTATGTCTTTCTCGATTTAACCTATAACACTATATGCTGCACGTCACTATGCGACCGATTGCGAGGGCTCTAAATGTGAGCTACAGGGCAAAACAGAACATGCATATTCCTTAAGCAAATAGATGAGCAGCACACTATCACCATATTCTTGATCGCAACCGACAAAACAATGAGCCCGTCACTCAATGGTAGAGAGATCGACTCAATTACCAAAGGCCGCGGGTTTGGATCCCATGTGGTGCAAACTTGGGATTGGGTATGACTGACTGATGACGGCTAATAAGCCAGAAATCGCCATTCTGGTCACTCTTGTCTTTTTCGTTTCAACCCAAAAAAGCATAAGCTACACGTCACTATGCGACCTCCTGCAAGGGCTCTAATGTCAGCAACAAGGCAAAACGGTACAGATCGGTGAGCCATACAGTATCATATTCCCGATCGAAATTGAAAAAACAACGGGCCCGTCGATCAATGGTAGAGCGTTCGAATCAATAACCACAATCCGCGGGTTTGAATCGCAGGTGGTTTACTGATTGGATTTGTAATGACTGACTTATTACGACCTATATGCCAGAAATGGCCATTCCAGTCACTTATGTCTCTTGGGTTTAAACTTGAACATCATATAAAACTCATCAACAGGCGACCACCTGCGAGGGCTCTAATATGAGTTCCAGGGCACAATGGAACATACTTAAGCAGATAGGTGAGCAGCACATTCACATAATATTCTTGATAGTGACCAAAAAAAATCGAGCAAGTGGCTCAATGGTAGAGAGTTTTACTCAATTAGTAAAGACCGCGGGTTCAAATCCCAGCTGGTCCACACTAGGATTTGTTTATGTCTGGCTTCTTATGGCTAGTAAGCCAGAAATGGCCAATCCGTTATCCCTTGTCTTTATTGGCTCAACCTTAAACATCATATGCTACACGTCGCTATGCGACCGACTGCGAGGGCTCTAATGTGAGCTCCAGGGCACAACGGAACATACCTGTTCCTAACGCAGTTCGGTGAGCCGTACACTATCCTCATATTCCCGATCGCAACCGACAAAACATCGGAGCCGTCGCTCAATGGTAGAGTAATCAACACAATTACCAAAGGCCGCCGGTTCAAATCCCAGGAGGTCCACAATTGGGATTGGGTATGACTAGCTGATGGCGGCTTATAAGCCAGAAACGGCCATTCCATTCACTAATGTCTTTCTCGGTCCAATCTATAACAACATATGCTGCACGTCGCTAGGCGACCGCCAGCGAGGGCTCTTATGTGAGCACAGGGCACAACGGAACAGACGTGTTCCTTTAACAGGTCGGTAAGCCGCACATTCTCTTCATATTCCCTATTGCCACCGATAAGAAATCGAGCCCGCGGCTCAATGTCAGAGCCTACGAATTAATTACCAAAGGTCACGGGTGCGAATCGGAATTCGTTCACAGTTTGGATTTTTTTATGACTGACTGATGACAGCTAGTAAGCCAGAAATGGCCATTCCATTCACTTATGACTTTCTCAGTTTGATCTATAAAACCATATGCTGCACGTCGCTATGCGACTGCCTGTGAAGGCTCTAATGTGATCTCAAGGAACAACGGTACATACATGTTCCTTATGCATATAGTTGAGCCGTACACTTTCATCATAATATCGATCTCAACTGAGAAAACATCAAGCCCGTGGCTAATTGGTAGAGCCTTCGACTCAATTACCAAAGGCCTCGGGTTTGAATCACAGATGATTCACACTAGGGATTTTTCGACGGCTGACTACGTCCAATAAGCCAGAAATAGCCATTCTGGTTACATATGTCTTTGATGGTTCAACCTTAACATCATATGCTACACGTCGCTATGCGACCGCATGCAACGGCACTAATGAGAGCTCCATGGCTTAACGGAACGTATATTTTCCGTAAGAAGATCGCTTTGCCACATACTATCATCCTATTACCTATCGCAACTGACAACACATCGAGGCCGTGGCTAAATGGTACAGCCTTCGACTCAATTACCAAAGGCCTCGGGTTCGAATCCCAGGTGGTCCACAGTAGGATTTGTTTGTGTATGGCTGCTGACGGCTACTACGCTAGAAATGGCCAATCCGTTCTCTCCTGTCTTTATTGGTTCTACCTAAAACATCATATGCTACACGTCGCTATGCGACCGAATGCGAGGGCTCTAACGTGAGCTCCAGGACACAACGGAACAAACATGTTCCTTACGCAGGTCAATATGCCGTACACTATCATCATATTCCCGATCACATTTGACAAAACATCGAGTCCATGTCTCAATGGTACAGCGTTCGACTTAATTTCCAAAGGCCGTGAGTTTGAATCCCAGGTGGTCTACTGTTTGGATTTCATAAACTGGCTGATGATGGCTAATAAGCCAGAAATGGCAATTCCTGTTTCCATTGTTTTTGGTGGCTCAAACTAAAACATCATATGCAACACGCTGCTATAGACCGCCTGAGAATGCTCTACTGTGAGCTTCAGGGCACAACGGAAGAAACATGTTCCTTGCGGAAGTCGATAATCCGTGCACTTTCATCATATTCACGATCATATCCGACAAAACATCGAGCCCGTAGCTCAATGGTAGAGCTTTCGTCTCAATTTTTAAATCGCCGCGGGTTCCAATCCCAGGTGGTTCACACATGGGATTGGTCATGACTGGTCAATGGTGGCTTATAAACCAGAATGGGCATTCCGGTCTCCCTTTTTTTCGGTTCAACCTAAAACATCATATGCTACACGTCGCTATGTGACCGACTGCGAGGGCTCTAATGTAAGCTTCAGGGGAAACATTACGTTCATGTTCCTAACGCATCCTATTACTAAGCGGAACTTACAAAACAGCGAGTCCGTAGAGCGTTTGTCTCAAGTACCAAAGGCCACGGATTCAAATAGCAGGTGGTTCCCAGTTTGGATTTGGTATGACTGACCGATTCCGGCTTATAAGCCAGAAATGGTTAGTCCGGTTCTCCTTGTCTTTTTTGGTTCAACCTAAAAGGCACGTCGTTATGGGCATTACTACGAGGGCTCTAAGGTGAGCTCCAGGTCACAACGGAACATACACGCTCCTAAAGCAGATAGGTGAGCAGCACACTATCACCATATTCATGATCTCAACCGATAAAACAACGAGCCCGTCGCTCAGTGGTAGAGCGTTCGATTACATTACCAATGACCGCGGGATCGAATCCCAGGTGGTTGACACTTAGGTTTGGGTATGACTGGCTGATGACGGCTTATAAGCAAGAAATGGCTGTAGGTTCCACCTAGTATATATATATATATATATATATATTTGCAGTTTGCATTCCGAGATGATAGATAGTGTTTTCGTCAGAAAATCGAGGTTCGCTCGTGAAGCTCATCGGGTATAAATTGGTATAAATAGGCAAGTTATTTTTTAAGTATATACTCGCTTCGTGAAAAAAACTGTATCCGAAAACAAAGACAACCACAATATCAGAGTTCTAATGGAGAAGTAGGACCGAGGAAATTCCATTCCTCGCTATACATGCAGGGCATTTTGGAAACAATCGCTCAACAATTAAACCGATGTAGCATCTGCATCGCTCACAAGTCAGCGTCATCCCTGCGGGCAGCACTATCACGTGTTAAAGATACCGTTACCAAAGAACATCAAACCAATGCTATTTAACGCATTCCATGTACAAATTGCTCTTGCGCTTACGTAGGCCATACAGTCAAATGACTCGGGACGCGCATAAACGAACACAAATTGGCCATCCGCCGACGAGATCCCTTGTCTCTCGTGTTTGCGCATGCCATTGATTGCGACCACCGCTTCAATTGGGAGGGAACTGAAGTGGTCTCCATGGGTAGCACCAAACAGGCATGCGAATTCCTCGAAGCTTGGCACTCCAGCACAAACAGTTTAAACTGCCACGTCGATCTGGATGCACATTACAAAGGTCTGCGTGCATGATCAATGACTTGCACCCACCTTATAACAACAACTCCTTATCGGTGCCCAGCCCAGTTTAACCTCTGACTTTTCATCTCCCGCCACGTGACATGCTATCAAAACTAGCACCCCTCCCATCACATGTGACAGTTATCGTAACACGATTCACGGCCCCCAACACCCATTGGCGTCACTGTCGATGTAACCTCTGTGTCTTTAAACCCTCCAGCGTGATAATCCCAATTCTCACTTCTCATTTCGTCTGATGACGGGTCGGTGTAACCAGCTTGAATATTCACGAGTAAACCTCGATTTTCCGACGAGCCTTCTTTCTTCATTTATCATCTCGAAATGCACACTACCTCAAATATTCATATATATATATATATATATATATATATATATATATATATATATATATATATATATATATATATATGCAGAATAACATGATCGACAACGACAACGGAGACTGGAATGGCCATTTCTGGCTTATTAGCCGTCATCAGCCAGCCATAACCATACCCAGGCGCAGCGGCGCCCAAGGCTCGAACTCTTGACCTTGTTGGGCAGATGTCCAACGCTCTACCCACTGCGCCACGAGCTCGTTGTCTTGCCGGTTTCGATCGGGAATATTGACAATGTTAATGGGGCGCTCACCGATCGGTTACAGGACTCACGCATCCCGTTGTGCCTTGGGCTAACTCTCAAGCCCCGCCAGCAGCCGTAAGACAGCTAAGTATATAGGCAGAATAACATGACCGACAAAGACAAGGGAGACTTGAATGGCCATTTCTGGCTTATAAGCCATCATCAGCCAGCCAGTCGGTCATGTTATTCTGCCTTTATACTAAGCTGTCTTACGGCTGCTGGCGGGGGTTGAGAGTTAGCCCAAAGCACAACGGGATGCGTGAGTCCTCGCAGCCAGTCATACCCAATCCCAAGTGTAGCACACCTGGGATTCGAACCCGCGACCTTTGGTTTTTGAGTTGAACGCTCAACCATTGAGCCACGGGCTCGTTGTTTTGTCGGTTGTGATCGGGAATATAATGATGGGTTCGAATCAAAGGTGTGCCACACTTGGGATTGGGTATGACTGGCTGATGACGGCTTATAAGCCAGAAATGGCTATTCCGGTCTCCCTTGTCTTTGTCGGTTCAATTCCATCATATGCTACACGTCACTATGCGACCGCCTGCGAGGGCTCTAGTCTGAGCTCCAGGGCACAACGGAACGTGCATGTTCCTTAAGCAGATCGGTGAGCCCCACACTATCATATATATATATATATATATATATATATATATATATATATATATATATATATATATATATATATATATATATATATATATATATATATATATATATATATAAATGGCCTTGACAGTGGATGAAGAAAAAACAATTGATCAGTCCGCAATTGACTAGTTCTGCTATTCATTTAAATTTTCGTGCGTTTTCCGATATTAAACGCCTTGCAAATGTAGAAACAGCCAAGCTCTTCAAAACGGTACAATGTTTTCTGGTGCGCCGCCTTTGTTTCTCAGATTTTTATCCTGAAACTCTCACCCTTATCAGCCGGAGCATTAATTTCGGAACGTTTTGAAGCCAAGCATTATGTTCTATCAAGTTACGCTAAAAGCAAGTGGTACCGTGACTGTGCTTGGCATAGATGCTGAGAGTAATACTCAACTGAAATCAGCGTGTTGATTAACTTTGACGTTTATTTCATGCCATTCCTTGTTGCAAGTGCACTTAAATACTATTTTTGTCCTAAACGCACCTTTACTGCCAATGTTTCAGGAGTTTCCGCACAAACTGCTTTTGCAGGGCTCCGTGGGCATTTAGTAAAGTCTGAATGATCTTTTAACTTTAAGGCAAACCCGTATTCGGTAGAACACTTGTCCGCGATCTTTGGCTAGCAACACTATGTCACGCTTGATAACTCGCAGCTTCTCACGATCACCGTGCTGAGTCACTAGTGCATTAGCCATGTCCCTGTGCCTGAACATTCAGGACGGTTATCAAAACTCGGTTAAATTAAAAATTCTTCTTCGCATGGTATTTCCTTGGATTCTAAAGAGGCTTCTCAGCATACCGCCCCCGGTGGGGAAGATATGTACATGCATGTCATGTGGAGGGTGGAGGTAGCAGCACCTACCGAGTCCCGCGTCTGAGTCCCGGATACTTCCAAGGTATCCTTTCCGGTCCACCTTTTGTAGATCGAAACAGCCCTACATGCAAATAAAAATTATACTCTGAGCGGCGTTTCTTATGGTTTATAAGAAGCCCACCTGCAGCTTAATAACTCTATAGGAAAATGAAATGTTATATGTTTACTTGGCTGTAGAGGAGTAACACTCCGGTCTGAGTCACGAGCGCGAAGCGGGCACATCAAATGGCCTAAACCATGTGCCAGTTTTTTTAAAAACAGTGTGTCTAAGCGGTGCCGCAAATGAGGCCTACTGTGCCAGTTTATAAATTAACTGGCATTTTAATCGGCATCGTCTGTAACCAGGTGATGAAGAAAAGTCTAACTGAACCTTACACGGTCTTCCAAGTTGATCTGTGTTACGCTTATCGATTTTATCATGGTCACTTCCTGATTTTTGCTATAGCTGACGTTTCAAAATGGCCGAACGCTGGACTAAAACTGGAGCACATTACCAGACAACATACATTCTTTTAACTGCACTGGGTCTGTATAAGTCATAAACTATAGATTACGTGCGTGTGGCATGCACTAATCGGAGGCTAATGCAATAGCAACCACTGCGTATAGGCTCAACTTCTCTCGGTGGGAATGGTTGGACAGAAAATTGATGCATTTGAAAAGTAGCATATAGGGAACGCAACATTGAGGTTCTTCTCCTCCTCCTGCTTGCGATTGAGTGGTCTCCTAATTATACTAATTTTACATGCTCTAAAACCCAAGCTTGAAAGGTTTCCAGCCGGTCTACTACCTCGGTAAGGGGCTCAGAACGCAATTTTATCATCGTAATGCTGCCCATGTGGAAATGTCGTCTATGAGCGATCATAAAATTTATCAGCAATGCCTGATGGGTGTGGAGTTATGGATCAACTCGTAGGTGGCACGCATAGGCGCGCCGTTAGGTTTTATCAGCCGCTGTGCCCTCGTCAGTTGTCGTTCACCTATAACTTACCTTGCCATCTTAACAGGCATCTGAAAGAGGTAGATATCGTGCCGAAGTTTTACGCCTAATTATTTAGTATTCCCCATACACAGCCTACACGTGACGTGTAAGTCTTGCAAACCAACGGAATAAATTACCAAAAAAAATCTTTATGATTAATTGAAGCTGCATGGAAATGGAGACGTGTGCCTTCAATGAGACGATTAAGTTAAATTGACTAACTCATCCACCAGAACAATTCCTCTCTCCACAATTTCATATATATTTATAATTTTCGTTCTATCATGTATAAATATCTAAACTCCTAGTGACCTGATAATTAACAGTTAAGTGTGCCTGGTAGTCAGATAGTGGATTCTATATTGACTGGTTAGGATATCCTGCTCGGGAAGTTAGCTTACTGCATCCGAATTGAAGGAGTCCCTCTGCATCAAAATGCTGAGAGGGTGACTTGACCCAAGTATGATTAAATTCACAACTCCCTGTTGCTTAGTTGAAAAAACTCGTGTTGGAAAAAGAAAATTGAAAGTGAGGGGTTCCACCTATTAAATTCTTCCATCTATCTACTAGCCCTCTAGCATCTCCTTTTTCAGCACAAACAACGAGCCAACTATCCTTTGCGAGGATGAATATTAAAAATTCGTAACCTATTTATATCTTAACTGCGTTTATGTAAGAGCAGTTAAAAAATATAAGTTCTGCGCAGCTATTATGAGAAATATAACAGCGGACGTGGATGACACAGTAGAGAACGTTTTCTAACCCCTGGTGATTTTTCGTGCTACAAGTGAAGGGTTAGATTGAGGCTTGGCAGACGAAGCTACTGAAAGGCGACATTGCCGACCAGATCCCCTATTGGACTGTTCAAACTTTGAGGGCGCGTGGTAGCTGGGCTGAATCCGTGTAACCATCCAAACAGGGATGCTGGCAGAAAAGTGTTCTTTGGCTATGCACTATCCGCGGAAACATTGTGAGGTTCAGTAACCTTTGAAATCTGAGTTGAATTGGTTATGCTGCAGCGATCCGCTGTCTCTGAGCGGCTGCCAACAGCCCTGTTTACACGCATCGGCCTTGGCACCGTAACGCGCACACCGCCTACGCCACATGTGACTTGGCTCACGCAGACTCTGACTGATTAGTTCTCTGCTTACACTCGTTAATATTAGTCACGTGGACCCTCGAGACAGCAAACGCTGGTCGCCTGCAAGCGTTTATACGCGCTCGGTTGGATCAAAAACTGTGCTTTTTCCCCAGAGTTTTGTGCGTCGGGCTTTTTGGTAAAAAGTCGGTTGCATTACTCGGTCTTCTTCTCTTGTTCTTCTACTATAAACAGTAAGGATGGCTTGTAGGGCCGCCTAAACAGGACATGCGAAGAGGAAATGCCCGCAATACATATGGCTTTGTGCCAACTTCCGGAAAAATAAAGTTTAAGATTAAGATTGGGGTTAGGGTACAGTTTATGGTTAGGTTTAAAGTCTGGGTTAAAGTCAGTGTTGAGAGTGAGAGAGAGAGATGCTTTAATTTGAAAATATAATTTCAAAATTTTCATCAAAATGCCTCCATTCATTTTGAATAAAAGTTGTACGCAAAAGAGAGCATCGTAAGTAAACAGAAGCTGCAACAGTCGGCATCGTGAACGGTCGTCCATCAATGCGTCACTAGAGTGTTCAAAATGGGGCAGACATCGTTTACAAATGACCTATTCATCGTACTTAATATAAAAAAGAATGTCACGTAGCAGTACCTACTGACAAAAATGGACCAGCCCATGTTTACATAAGAAAATTCACATGTGAATGGCAGAGAAAAATGGCTGCTTCAAGTCAAAAGCCAGCCTGGACTACGTTAAGGGTTTACGCTTGGGTTTGTGGTGACCATAGGGTTTAGGGTTCCTATTCCCGTGTCCTGTTTAGGTGGCAAAACAAACCATCCTAACTCTCTTGGTCACTAGAAACATTAATTTTGTATTCAGGGAAGATATTACTATGGGTACTGACTACTCATAGATAGCTTCGTAGATCAGCATTGAAGATGAGGCGCTTTAAAATGCGCTCAGTTGATGGCCAAATCTGCCTTGAACGAAGAAAGTTAGGGACCATTGTGGAGGCTAACCCGCGGACGACAATTCGTGCTCTTGCAAAAGACTTCGAGGCTTGCTTATATTAGTGAAGAAGCGAGTTCCAGAGAGTATTCGCGGAGATGGAGACACGCTCACTGGAGCAAGAACTTTATCAACCTGACATTTTTAATTCTCTATCGAGCAAATCCTCAGGGACAGTCGAATTAAAGGATGACTGAGGTCACAAGAGGACCCGTTTGCTTCTATTAGTGAATTGTGTGAGATGCGTTCCGATCGGCCCGAGGATGGTAAACATTTGTCCTTCAAGAGGCCTCTTGGTATGTGCAGATTCGGTTTCTCCATGGGTGTCTCGACAAAAACAACAACAATGAAATTGGCGAATCAACCAGTATTTAAACAGAGCAGAAGCATGGTTCGAGTGCTCCTTCAAGATTGCCATGCCAAGCTCCGCAAGTACTGTTAGAGGATTGACCAGGAGAAAACCAAATACCTTGAGTTCATGGGAAAAGTCAGTGCAAATCTGCTCCAGCAGAGGGTGACTGAACTAGTTCCTGAAGAGCGAGAGAGAGCGAGAGAGAGAGAGAGAGCGAGAGAGAGAGAGAGAGAGAGAGAGAGAGAGATACGCGACACCGCATTAGAGAAAAAATTTAGAAATCTGCGGTATCCAACGTAATACAAGAAACTCAACTGGTGCATAACTTGTCATCAAAGGAGCTGAAGAAGGATAAATTGCAGATATTACGACATGATCCCTCATTCAACACAGCCGATGCCAAACCTGCGAACATGAGTGCAGCGGTGGAATCAATCCTCAGTCAGACGGAAGCGATGGAGGAGACTAAAGACTTTATCGACGCTGATTGTCGTCTCTTCTCATGGCTCACAGGACGGGCGAAGTGCTGTTCAAGGTCAAACGTGCTGCACTAAGGGACCTCGAAGCAGTTGAAGACCTCGTTATCATGCCTGCAGACAAGGGGCGTTCCGCGGTTGTTTTGGACAGGACCGACGACCTTCAAAAAGCCAAAGACTTACTGGAGGACCGCCAGTTCTTTGTCTCTTGCGGAACAAATTCCGTAAACGCGCTGGCAGGCGATATCAATGCGACGTTTTGGTACTGGAAAATTCCGGTGCAATATCGCCGGTTGACCGAAGTATGGCGAGAGCACAAGAAATGGCCTTGGCCTTCGGACATCCGAATGTGCAAAAGGAGGACGTTCCCCTCCGGCCCATTGTATCTCTTAAAGTTACTCCAACTTATGGATTGGTAAAGTGGCTGCTTCGGCGTCTCATATTTCTGGCCGCTAATTGGGATAATAGTCTGTTCGTTAACATAATTCGTGTAGAGAATTAAAGGGGTGTGTCTCCTGACAAGCGACTTCACGGTGTCTTTTCTTATCACGTCCCTTTTTTTCTTCTAGTCCACAGGACCTTGCAATCGAGATCATTGAATTACACCTACAAGACAAATACAATGAATCGGAGGATCTCCTTGGACACCTCCTAATCCTGAGTTTCTGTCGCAAGACGTACTTCACGTTTGATGGAACAATCTACGAGCAGATGAAAGTTACGCAAATGGGTTCACCAATTTCGCGGCCTTTCAATGGTTGGAGTCGCTGGTCTTCCAACCCCACAGGACGACATTCTGGGTGTGATATATGGATGATATATTTGTAATTATCAAACGGGATCAGGTGTTGGAATTCAAAGTAGGTGGCATAAGACTTGATAGCTAACCTGGAACTGGGACTTGAGCAGTTTTTTTGGAGTTTAGGTTAGTGATCGTACCATGGGCAGCCTCACTTTCTGAGCCAAACTCGGTCTGCAGAAGAAGACAGAAGAATGAGGAGTTTTATTGCACACAGAACATGGTGTTGCTATCTCAGGTGACACTGTCCGCTAGCCAGGCCAAGGCGTGTTCTGACCGTGTTAAGTCATGCCCCAGGGAGTGCGAGAGACTAGGACAGTGATGTCAGCTGTTTTCACAGGTTTCTGTGGGCAGATTCAAATGTCATTTGTCCCAGCAACGTACAGCAGATGTGCTAACTTATGAAATGCTACCAGAAATTCAAACCTGTGCTTTCAATAGGAAGATATTACTCAAGCAGTGTTGTTATAGTAATTACTGTGCAACATAATCCCTGGATATTCAAGCCACGTTAGGATATGGGCTTTTGAAGGAGCTTATTTTCGACCGCCGGCATAAAAACCCCTGAGAAAATATGAAGTCTGTCTGAGCACCAGAACGATTTGTTTATTATTGAGAATTTAAATTATTGAGAATTTAAATTATTTTGAATTTTTAAGTGCCATTTCACGAGGAAATTTCCTGTAAGTGTATACTTCTCTACCTATTTTTCTTTGATATCCTGATCTTTTTGCTGCCTTGTTTGTCTGAACTATGGTTATGAGGTCATCTCTACAGTAGGTTAGCACATTTTGAATGCATGTTACCTCAAAATTTACCGAATAATTTCCACTTTGCACTTTTCGGCCAATATGTCGGAATTGTGATCCTCCCGTGCTCACTTCATCAAGTTTTTATCAACAAAAACCTTCGCAGCAGAAAAAACACCGCTGCGGTTGGCAAATCGCCTTGAAGCGTCCGCTGAAAGACAAACTGTCGATTCCAAGATTCCTGTCATAAAGTTGTCTTTCGATATTAAACAAAACTCATGATCTGGAGCCACTTTTGTGGAAAAAAGAACACAGTTAGACTGAAGTGATTTGTCTTCAAGAGAAATGAGTAAATAGTGACAATGACGCACAACTAATTAGCCCCCGGTCTTTCTGTTGCTTTCAAGCTGATCGAAAATCTTCCTGCTCCAGCAGAGGTGTTGGGGATGTTATTTCGGTCAACAAGGATTTGCATATTAACTGTAAGTCCTTATCTTCGTACTCTGGTGATTGGATAGACATTATCACTGTCATAAGTGAGTCCCGATTGTTAAATACACTTAAAGGCATAATATTTGTTAGTATTTATATCCCCCATCTACCCGTTAAGGTGCTCTTACCCGTTTTTTTTACTTTCTTTCACAAAAGCTTGCTTTATTGTCCTGCGAGCACCTTATTCTCTTATAAGCCGACTTTAATCGTGTGAATCTACGCTGTTAGGCTTTGATGACCCTGTTTCCTTCAATACTCGCGCTGATGCCCCCTCGATCACGATTTGACCAACCAACCCAAGTTTTTCCTCCATTATCCGGTTCCGATCATTCTGTACTATTAGGCCTTCCAAAAAACATTTGCCTTCTCCAGACTTTATATCGAACTCTATCTTCGTCTTCCTCAGCCAATCCAATATCGAGTCGTGCTCAGGTTATCATAAAATATTTTTAATAGAAATTTTTAATATTTGTTTTTCTCTTGATACCGTTATGGTCCGACCTGACAGAATTTCTTCTCCCTATCTAAAATTATTAAGACTTAAAAATGAACTTCTCTACAAGCCAAGCCTCCGTGGAAGTCTAAAGGACGTTAACGTCTTAATTAAAAGTGAGATTTCCAGACTAAATGATTTGTTTTTAGTCAGCTTTCCGCCTCTCTGTCCACACCTTCTTTTCGGCTTTCCTCTTCATCCTACAGCAGAGGCGGTGGGGTGGCTATTTTGTCAATAAGAATTGGTGTGTTAAATATAAGTCCTTATTTTCGTACTCTGATGATTTGATAGACATTATCGCTAAAGATTGTTAATTACATTTTAAAGGCCTTATATTTATTAGTATTTATATCCCCCTCTATCTGTGAAGGTGCCCTAAGGCCTGAACTAAGCCTTCGAAAAAAATGTTATTAATGTGGAACTGACGCCGTAGGACACAAACGTAGGACACAACGTACTTGTTATATTTTCGCCCTAAAAAATAAATTTTGTGCAAATGAGCATTTTTTTTAGCACCCTGGCAGTGGAAAGCAATCGAACCTAAGAAGATATATTTGGAGTAAATTAAGTTTGTTCGAATTTAGAACATGACATTCTAGTTATCGGCTGAAAGGCTGGGTTAAAAACCCTGCTGCAAAAGCCGGCTATAATTTCCATCTTGCTTTTCAGTCCTGCAGCTGACACTGGATGCCTCGGTCGCTGACCCAGAAAAATAAGCCTTGGTCTTTGTGGCTGTCCTGTGGTCAATTATTGGTGTCATTCCCACAAGAAGGTGATATCTCCACTGTCTGGCGGATGCCCTTTCTCCTGAGACCAACGATGGACGCACTGCTGTCGCCATGAGTTTTGGCGTCTTATGGGGTGTGAAGTGCATGACTCCGATCCCCTGTCGCCATCCTTCACCAGCATCCTCGCCTTAACTTTCGCTGTGACGACTCCTGTCTTCACCGCCAATAAAAAAAACCAAATAACGACCCACCGTCAAACATCAACCCCACTACCATCAACACCAGTGATGTGGAATTGATTCCAACCTGTCCACACTGCAATCGCACTTCCCCTCACGCACTAGCCTGATCGATCACCTGCAGATCCGTCGCACAGAGACTGGCGAACCAGTGTCATGGGTGCCAACACAAAGCAGAGGTCGCTGCCTCCACTGCCCTCGCGTATCCACTCACCGCTCGGGCCCATTCAGTCACATGCGCATCCATAACAGTAGAATTCACCGCGAAGTTGACAACCCTAACACATTACCATTCTCAGTCCTCCCATGAACCCGATCACCAATGCTAACAGCACATCCTCCACCAACTCAACACCTTCCGACCTATCCTGCTGTCCTTATAACCGCAAGGAATCACGCATTGACCTTGTCGGTCACTTATGAATCCATCGCACAGAGACCGGTGATCCAGCACCAAAATACACCCACCGAATCCGCCTCAGTTTTCCCACTGTCAACGCAAATCCACTCACCAGATGGGCCTATTAGGTCACATGTGTCACCATGAAAACCTGCGGTAGAACACCGCTGTTTACACCAAACTACCACATCTCTCCCCAACAGCCTCTACATCACGCATGGTCACACACAACACCATACAAAGCGTGTTTTCAACCAGCTCCTATCATTGAGGAGGCAGCATTAACCTCGGCTGCTTGTCCACGTGGCCCCTCTGCTGCATGCGTGATCGGAGCCTGAGACTATCACGGCTTACTACAAGCTGTGGCTTGGAAGTTTGGCAACTGATGCTTTACACCAGACCACGCTGCCAGGCATTTTTGTGTTGTGCGTTAGTGACTGACCCGTGGACTAGACGTCAGACGGCGAAAGCAACTTCTTCCCCCTGGTTTTGGCAATCCTTGTTTGAGTGTCAAAGGTGCCCAGATCATGCTGTGGTGAGTGAAGACGGGTTCGCCAGGCTTGGCAGCCACTGCGCCCGCTCCCGCGTCCGACCAATGACTGGCTCGGACGGTGACCTGGTGGCGGTATTGGGGAGAGAGTGAGGGTGACCTCTCAGCGCATTTTCCTCACTATAAGCAATCTGACGCGCTTGAAACTATCACGGTGCGCTAAAAGCCATGGCTTGGAAGGTTACCAACTGACCGGATAACTTGGACCGCATGGCCAGTGTAGTGCACGTGCTTGTGCGCAATGGACGACTGTCGGACTGAGAGTCAGGCTGCAATGGCTCCTTCTTAATGTGGCCTTTATGGCATTCCAACTCATTTGGGATCCGAGCCACCCCTCTCTTGTGTTGCCGTATTCTTGTTTGGTGTTGAACCACAGTGCGTGGGCCTGTGCCCTCTCCAATCTCCGGTCTTCTTTGACTCTGTCTTGACACCGGGTTCAGGTGGGGGAGTGGAATAGAGAGTGGGAAAGAGGCCGCGCATTAGAATCTTCCCAGCACCACCATGCTGTGGATCACACGGTGGGCATATTCAAACTATGAAGGTGAAACTATCGAGTAGTGCGTGGCCCGGTGCAGATTAACGGGAGTGAGAGATAAAAAAATTAGGGTTTCAATGAGATTAAGGAGAAGCATTGTCAAAGCGGATCGTGAATAATGGTTGACAGTTCTTACGAAAATCCACTATTTTCGATCTAAGTGGCAGTTAGCGCGCAGTCGGCACGTGAGAGAGTTTGCTGTTGGCTCTGACGATTGCCAAATTCGCTGGCCCATAATAAGACAAGCCCGAATATAGCAATTCTGATCCAACAGCACCCGAGAGCACTCGCGGCTGCGTGTATGTGCTTGACGTTGCTCTACCCCACATACAACACACACGGAATCTGCACCTCTCACGTAAGTGGAGGCGTGATTTTTGACTTCTTCTTCATCTAGTCTCAATGGCATTTTTATGCATGTGATAACCGAGTCACCAAACCCTATTTTGGGAAGTTCTGATGTGTTGCGAGTGGGGGGGGTCGTGTGTGGCACGCGTAGACAGGCTGCTTAACTCTGTCTAGCACCACGCTCTCTCGTTTAGTCACATTTTTTCTACCGCCTCGGACTTTTGACTGGTTACTTGAGAGGGAAAAGCGCATATCCCTCCTTATAAACAATCCCATACGTTTTAGTCTATCGTGGTGCATTAAAAACTCTGGCTTGGAAAACTTCCAATTGACCGGGTTACTCCATCCCCTATAATGATGGAGATCCAGATCTTAATTGCTTCTTTTACTGTGGCCTCTATGATACTACCCCTCCACTGAGATCCTAGCCCCCCACGCTTGTTGTTTGGTACCATCCGGGTCTGTGATGCGTGGATCAGGCGTGTGGGGCACGCGCATGGAGGGAGGAGAGTGGTGGCACGCCCAGGTCCAGGCACACGCTGCGCCTGTTCCCGCATCCAATCTCCTCGACTCAGCCACGACACCGGACTCATTAGTTTGAGAGAAGAGAGGGTGCGATAGATGCTTCACAAGTTAAAACTCATTATGACCTACCTCACGCAGAATTCACCGTCCATGCGCCCGCCCTGCGGTGGGGCACTCGGTGGTTCTAATCGGTACTAAAAAGCTTTTGGTAGCCATCTCAGTACCTATCAGGCTGCCAACACGTAAATGGTTTTTTTAAGGAATTCAAGTTGTACCAATATCTGTAACCTGTTCCTACTAGACAGCTTTTTTCCGCAGTTTGATCAACTACACCCTGGCAAATCGTATCCGCCGTTCTAAAACCATCCAGGAACTCTTGCTTCGTGTCACAAATATGCTCTTGAAATGGCAGTTAATAAGATTAAATCCTATTGCTCCGGAACAAAACATTACTATTCTATCTTTATTCTTCTCAATCCCATTGATCCTTATCTAGTATAGCAGGAATTCGCAGACCCTTACTTTCTGTGCAGTTAACAGCTCCACTAAGATGTAAGTCCCAGACACTGATCACGTGAGTAGCTTGACATACGAATGGCTTCCTGTAAAGCCACCCACTCCTACCGCCCCAGAAGGACCAGCTTCCTTGAATCGTTTTGCTCTCTAAGTCATGCGGCACATCTTTCATTGCGTCTGTGCCATTGCTACCTCAGACCACAGCATGTGGTCCTTTGAATTTTAACCTCTGCCCCCAGGGTTTCAATGAGATTAAGGAGAAGTATTGTCAAAGCGGATCGTAAATAATGGTTGACAGTTATTACGAAAATCCTCTATTTTCAATCTAAGTGGCAGTTAGCGCGCAGTCGGCACGTGAGATAGTTGGCTGTTGCCTCTGAAGATTGCCAAATTCGCTGGCCCATAATAAGACAAGCCCGAATATAGCAATTCTGATCCAACAGCACCCGCGAGCACTTGAGGCTTCGTGTATGTGCTTGACGATGCTCCACCCCACATACAACACACATGGAATCTGCACCTCTAGTGGAGGCGTGATTTTTGACTTCTTCTTCATCTAGTCTCAATGATAACCGAGTCACCAAACCCTATTTTGGGAAGTTCTGATGTGTTGCGAGTGGGGGAGGTCGTGTGTGGAACGCGTTGAAAGGCTGCTTAACTCTGTCTAACACCACGCTCTCTCTTTAAGTCCCATTTGTTCTACCGTAGGGAGATTGACTTGACAATTGCGTATCATTTGCGTGCGTACAATCTAACTCTGTATGTGTCACTGCGCTGAGAATGGCTGAAAAAAACGGGGGCAGACTGTTTCACGACATCTGATTATCAAGCGGCACAGAATCACCGCAAGTTCATAACTACTGCCGGAAATACGTATGTAGTGACATGCCCTAAATGTACATATGCAAGCCTTTACGCTCCATCAGCCACAAGTCATATCACCAGCCGACTAGGGCATGGGAAAAGGGAAGAAAGAGTGAATCCTGGTGTGCAAGGAGCCATGACTTGGAAGATTGCCAACTGATGCATAAGTCAGTTCTTCTTATAAATTGGCCTCAGGCTTCAGTAGTTCCTTCGTAGTGTTGCCTTTATTGACTTTCCCTCTGATTTGGAAGCTGATTCGTCTTTTCAGAACCCCAGGATATTTTGGGGCCACGATCGTGTGTGGTCCACGTCGACGGTCTGCTTAACCTTATCAATCACTACTCCCGAGCCCGTAGCAAATTCTGCGCACGTCCGCTGGTGTTGTGCTCACTCCGTAGAGCACGCGGTGGACGATGTTTAAACTTTTATGTAAGAGAGAGTGATAAGCTATATGGCGTACTGAGATTGAAAAACTTCAACGTACACAAGACTGTCAAATAATGTCATTGTAGAAGCCACATCTCCAATAAGGTCTGCGTAGGTTAATCAACGGTCTTTTGGTCTTGTGGCTCTGAATGCCTACGGTGGCCGGAGGTAAAAAAGGACCTGTTGCTTACTTACCGAATTTTCGCTATATCCAGAGGCATACTCAGCCGCAAGACAACTTACTGCAGTGTATCAATTTACTTGCGTGATCCCAGGTAACATAGAGGCTTCTATTAGAAGGCAGGGCCATTGGTCGACTTCGATGGGTGTGGAAGCACTTATGTGTCAGTTGACAGAAATGCAGAACTAAAACCTAACCTATCTCCCAAACTGCCGCATCCTCTCTTTTAGGTGCTTTGCCCACTTTGTTCTGATTTTGTCCACTTGTCCTTGAAAGTATTTGTCGGCTCATAATAAAAGCGTGCGCTTTATGTGCAAACACAGAGGCGGGGAGGTACGGGGAAGGTGAGGGCGCGCAGAAAGGTATGTTCTCCTCGTCTGCCGGCCGCAGCCACCGCCCACGCTGCCCTCCTGCCTGAGCTGCTGCTGCTGCCGGCCGGCATCCAAGGCCATTCAACCATGCCCCTTCATCCTCCCCCACCAGCATCGTATGAAAAACGGAATTTTGCATGTGACCAGAGTCATTTTGGCAGAGCTAACACTGATCACCTACGCACGCACGCGGCGTCTACTGCTACAGCTGCTAAGACTGCTGCTCCTTGACCGGCCGGAAAGTGGAACACGGAGGACGAAGAAAGTGGTGCGCTTAATGAAGCGCTATCTACTGTTGCTGTAGTTTTGCAGAACTATCCCGCAGAACGACCAGGAGTGGAAGCGGCTCCCTGCACTGTCGATACACGAGGTCCAAGAGGCAGACGCAAACGTTAGAGCAGGAATTTTGGTCTCGTGATATTTCAGATTAACTTTCAACCCATCATCATCTCTGCCTCAGGTGACGCTGTTGCTCTGCTGCTGCTGCTGCTGCTGCTGATGATGATGATGATGAATATGGTGGTGGTGGTGGTGTTGCTCACACTGACCCCACACGTACAATCATCGCATGGGCCTATTCGGCTACATGAGCCTCCAAGGAAACCTGCGGTAGAACACAACCGGCCAATCCACACAACACCATCTTTCCTCACCAATGCCAACGCCAAATATGACCACGCCAAACATCACGCACCACAAGCGTAGGATCTGCCATGTATGTGGGCGGTGGGTTCCTCGGCCCCTCTCCCGGTGACTCCTCTGCTACATCAAGGCTACTGTTCTTGTTCTGCACACTTCGAACACCTACCGGCGTGCGCTCTTGCTTTGGTCGCCATCCTGTTTCTCCGGAAGAGGCGTCGGCACTTTTTATCAGTTTAGAACCGAAAACTGTGACCTCGGTAACGGAACTTTGCAAGTCACGTGATGCAAAATACGACCACCCTTTCACCTTTGCTGCCGAGTCGGAACAAGAATTGACCTTATTTAGCGAATTTATATTCCGCATACTTGGAGTGGTAGCAGAGAGAAGATGACAGAGATGAATGGCAGATTCACTGTTGTTTCAGGCTTACTCGGCCTTCATTCAGCCATACACAACCGTGACTACCACCTATGACCAGAGGCACAAATAGGCGCTAGTACACGATGCAGCTGGTCCATGGATGGGGTCTAGAAAATGGGTCAAAAGCATCTCATCAAGACTGAAGTATATCGATGCCTCGCCACCTGTCATTTTCTGTCACTGCATTTCAAGTATTTATTCAAACAGAAATAGGCGCACACTGATCTATTAGCTTCCCGAAGCAAGCAACCTCTGTATTGGTGAAAAAGGTCACGAAGACCAGACCGATGTCGGCCAACTTATTGTAGCTGAGAGTTCAGGTGACATAGTATGCGGTCAACTCGATATACAACTGGTTCGAGCTTACTCTAACTTCATTCAAATAATCATAAGCCTATCATATCTTGGCCAATTTTCACCTGCTAGGTAGTTGCCTGTTCGCGACCCTTGCTGTCCATGCGGAGTGTGTGCTTTTCAGGAAGCCAATGGATCAATGTGCACCCATTCCTGATTAAATGGGATCGAGTTTCGATTCAACATACGATTCAGCATTTCGTCTGAATGTTCAGCTGCCCCGATTAAACGGTAACTCCATTAACGAGATAGACTTCTACTTGAAGGGACCGGAGCACAATTCAGCTCCTAAAGTCAGTAGGTCAATGGTTGCTGACGATGAGATCTACGACTGTCCCACAAGGTGAGCTCAGTCAGGATTTGAGCTTGCTGCACATCTGCCCCACTTGCGATTTCCATAACCACCGCAAGAGAAAGTCAGGAGAATGGAAGCTGAGCGTGGTAGCTGTACCTGATACAGTTTAGCAGTCCGACCCATGAGGGATGGAGGAGAGAGGGAACAGAGATGGTCGAAAATTGAGCTGCCATCTTTTCTGCTCTCCATTCGCATGTGAATCCTCTTATATGTACGTCGATTGACCTAGTTCACCCATTATATACTGTAGTTTAACCCTATTTGTTTATTCGAACAACAAAAATGAGGTCATCAGCGCACGACGCTGGCAACATTTTGAAGGAAGTCCAACTTGATCGATATTTTGAGACGCATTCAAGGACGATTCTTCACGGTGAATGGAGGACCTTTTGCTGATCGTTTTGGAATTTTACTTTCAAAATACAGCATAGCTCTCTCTCTCTCTAACTAACATGCAAAGCCTCTTCGAGAGGATATAGGACAGTGGTAGAAGGAAGTGTTTGAAGGCAATTGCAAACGCAGCAAATTCACACGTGACGGCTGCCTTCATACGTCGGTACTTAGTTGCGCCCCATAAGGATAATTGCAAATAGAAGCCCACCTCATCTATGACCTTCATTCATACGCATGAAAAACGCATTCCTGTGGCAAAAGAAGGTAACTCACGCCGCGGAATTGCGTGTCTGTGCTGCACGCGCCGCCGAGGTATGGGCAGTAAGGAACAAGTAAACACTTACCAACAGCCCGACCTTGTCTTTCGAATGCCATGCTACACCAGCACGTGCATATACGCAGGGAAGAGCAGACGAAGCCAGAAGTACCAAACAGGGGATGACTGTGTGAAATAAGTGAGCAATTACGTTGGGCTGCTTCCCAAAAAAACTGGCTTAGATTTCAGCTTTGATGGCGTAAGGGTAGCGGAGCGACCTCAAACAAGCTGGACAGAGAAATCTCGGAGATACCGACTGATGATAAAATCTCAGTGACTCAGTTCTTTTAAGACTTTTTTAATGTGTAGACCATGTGGACAAAGGGAGTCACGAAAATCGACTAGACCCTAATGCGATTTCATATTTCTGGCCAGTTTTACTTCGATACGCCAGTGAAATCACACAATAATTTACCCTAAATGTACTTCATATTTGCTCATAGACACCGTATCAAGTGGTAGGTTTTCTATTGGTTCCAGAGGCCTTTGTCCTAACTTCAGTGCTCTGGTACATCCAGCTTGATAACTTATCATTATTTGTTGCATCCTGCCAATAGCATAAATCTTGCCATAGGCACCGGATTCCCCCTTCCCCAGCTATTTTTTTCTTAGAGAAAAGATAGTTCGATTCTCCCGTTTAAACATCCATTCTAACGCGAAACATCACAGTTGTAGGTCACATTCATTTTTTTCCTCTGTCTACATTTTTGTTACCTTTTTTGCCTGTTTTTCGTTAGCAAAGGAGCTCAAACAGAGGATTGAACATTGCTGTTCCAGCAGTATCGGTATCTATGTCAGTCGCAGTCCTCTCAGCGGACCAAATGACGCCTAGTATCGACTCTTTGGCGGACAATAAATAAACATGAGTGAACGACGAACCAGACAAGTGCGTAATCCTCTAGCGGAGGAGATAAAAGGCGAATCTTCTGAAACTCAACCAGGACCAAGTCTTGGGCAGCAGTCGAAAATGAGAGCAAAACAGTGAGAGACGTATCTCCCACATAGAAGCCAGAATTGCCGTAGCACACTCGAAGGATGCTATAGCCGATCCCAGACCACGGATATCAGGATAGCAAACGGTGTATGCAAGAAATAGCAATAAAATAGCAAACGCCCTAAGAGTACAGTTCATGCTGCGCGCTATTGTTATCGCGGAGAGGTTAACGTTCAATAATGCAAACAGTACAGTTAAAAAAGAAGAACAGTTAGTTAAAGGCAAAATAGTCTGGTGTCTAGGAACATTGCGGCGTTAAAAGGGCACTGAAGAATATGTATGAATTTTAAAAAAATCGGTATCTAGACGGTCAGGAAAATGAAAATGACGACCACTTCGAGTAATATATGCAGGGTGTATAACAGGAGAGTAGGTTGGCCTTTTGGCTGAAGTATTGGAGTCAGAGGAGGTGGCAGTTGGAGGGTACGGACTGTGAGGGAGAGGAAGTATGCGAAACGGAGGGATAGAGGAACAGGGAGATTAAGGAGCAGGGGGTAGGGAGCCATATAGATCATCTGGCGGAGTGTCTGGGAGAGCAGCTTCGATGCGGTCTACGCTCACGACCTCCTCATGAGTTCCACGTTGGATGCGGAAGGTCTTCGCCTCTCGAGATAAAAGCTGGAATGGGCCGTTGTAGGAGGTTTCCAAGGGCCAGCGTACTCCATGACATCGGGGTCACAATTGTAGCAAATTCGAAGGATGATATAGCCAATCCCAGACCACTGATATAAGGATAACATAGGGTTTATGTAAGAAATAGTAAAAGAATATAAAAAGACCTGCGACTCTAGCACATGCTACGCAATATATTTAGAGCTGAGTGGTTAAGTTTCAGTAATGCAAACGGTACAGTTAAAGAAGTAAACAGTTAACTAAAGGCAAAATAGTCCGACAACTTGGCACACTTTTGTCACAGGTGTCAGTGCGTGCTGGCATGTCATTACGGAGCTAAATCATGTTCGAAAGCACGAGTTGGCTGCATTTACAAGTTCATGGGAGTAAGGTTAAGGGCTTTGTGTCCAGTCGCGTTTGTGTTGTGTCACACTGGACGAGTACAGCTGTGGTTCTCAGGAAACGTACACATTCCTGATGTTGGCCAAAGTGACCTTTTCCTGGTTTTATTTGGTCCCCTCCCTTGTTTCATCGGGCATCGAAGTCACAGCATAATGCTCTTCGTCTTACTCAGTTCAGATTGGGCTGATTTTGATCGGCGATATTCATTCGGTCCGTGTGGATTACTGGAGGGGAGGAGGAATGGCCACTGTCGTTTCGCAGGTGACCTCCGAGTCTAGAGCCTACTCAGGTGGTCGCAAAGTGACTAGCATTAAAGGTTTACATGCAACAGTTCGACCGTCGATTACGAAGAGGTCCACCGTATGCTCCATGGAAGGTTGACGCAGAGAAAGTGACTTGCGCGTGATTTATTTTTAAGTAATAGAAGACTTGCGCTGCATCTACCGCACTCTCTCCTCCTCCCCCACCTGAACCCGGTGTCATGACAGAGTCAAGAAGACCGGAGATGGGAGAGGGCACATGTGGCTGGCGCGGCCAGAGCCACCTCTGGGCGTGCCACCACTCCTGACTCGGATCCCACGGAGTGAGATTGCCATAAAGGCCACATTAAGAAGGAGCCATTGCAGCCTGACTCTCAGTCCACCAGTCAGCTACTACACATAAAACACACATTGGGCTGACCATGCGGTCCGAGTGTTCCCATCAGTTGGCTAGCTGCCAGGCCTCGGCTTTTAGCGCACCGATATAGTTTCGAGCACTTCAGATGGCTTAAAGGGAGGAAAATTCGCTTAACTGTCGACCTCACTCTCTCTTCCCCACCCCCACAATACTTAAAGGGAACAATCTTGGATTGAAGACTCCGCTGACTTCAGCAGAATTAACTATGGTGGCCATTTTTTTCAGTAGCCATTGATATCCACGATTAAAACTTATTATGTTTCCGTGTCATATCTTTAATTTTCTGAGGACGCCTGGGATCCTGAACCGAGGAATGTTTAACGAATCACATTCTCCTCGCATATTTACTTTTAAAGTCTCGGTAGGCAACATTAAATATGGCGACAGATATGCCATGCCTCCTTGTTGGTCACCGATGATTTCATCGAAGTTCTGCGATTTAATTGTCATGTTGTATAAACCCAGGGAACTACGACTTTTACGAGTGTTCTGTAATTGCGTGGTGCGTTTCGTCCACGCGCATAGTTGTGTGCACGCGTGCGTCGCCCGCCCAAGCATCACCAAGGTCAGTCACCTCTTCTAAGGGCACAAAACCACGGACCGATAAACCTGACCCTTACACAGACATCTGAGGTGGGTAGAACGCAGTTACCAGTTTACAATCACTTAATAAAGGTCTCTCATCTGGCATCTGAGCTAGGGACTTGTCTTTCGCGAATGTTCTCTAAGGTTCAAATTCCAGACATCTGTTGCGCAGGAAGACGACTAGCCGAACATTGAAATGGGTGTTGATTTGACGGAGGGCCATTTCTGCGCTGCTGAAAAAGTAAATGGACCCTAGTGATGGGCTGGACAACATCGGGAGCCCAACCGCCAGTTAAATCATTAAGCCTGACGGTTTCCAATCTCACCCTCGTTCCCGATTCTTAAAGTGATGATTATTTGGTGATTTAGACTTGCACACCGACCAGAAGCAGCTATCAAGCACCATGCAATAAGGCCGAAGGACCCACTGCTATAAAGGGAAATGACTGGAGTCGTTTACCACATCTGATTTAATTGCAGGCAAAACCTATGTCAATGAAATCAGGAGAATATTCCGCTCGCGGATGGCCGAACACGCAACACAAGTGAGGAGAAAGGAAGCTTGCTCTCGGGTAGCAACTCCTACAGTCAGTGGCCATTCTCATGCAAACTTAAATGAAATTCTGAAATGTGTTTGCGTTTAGGAAGGATTACTTAACTAGGATTTTAACATCGATCATCGCGCTGCGCAATGTCAGCATATTTCTGATACGTCAGGATGCTGGCTCTTCAGTATTAGGCTTTTCGACACCCTACGAAAGTGGCACTCGTAACAATGGACTGCATACGTAACGGGAATTTTTTCTATTGATTTTCGATGCCCTTCTAAATTTGCATATATTTACAGAAAACGTAAACGTAAACGTACATATATATATATATATATATATATATATATATATATATATATATATATATATATATATATATATATATATATATATATATATATATATATATATAGCACAAATATGTTGCTAAGAGTGCAACAGGCAAGACGCAGACAGCTGTTTCACGGTCATTACCGATCATCAGTACATCATATGCCTTGTGCAGTGAGGGTACATAAACAAGCCAAACCAAGTGCGTAACACTGACTAATGTGGTAAGGATCTCACTCGATCCCATTTGTCCGCCCGCCAGTTACCTACCGGCGATAAACGAACGTTGTGTCATAGGACACATACCATATATATAGCACAAATATGTTGCTAAGAGTGCGACAGGCAAGACGCAGACAGCTGTTTCACGGTCATTACCGATCATCAGTACATCATATGCCTTGTGCAGTGAGGTACATAAACAAGCCAACCAAGTGCGTAACACTCACTAATGTGGTAAGGATCTCACTCGATCCCATTTTGTCCGCCCGCCAGTTACCTACCGGCGATAAACGAACGTTGTGTCATAGGACACATACCATATATATAGCACAAATATGTTGCTAAGAGTGCAACAGGCAAGACGCAGACAGCTGTTTCACTGGCGGGCGGACAAATGGGATCGAGTGAGATCCTTACCACATTAGTGAGTGTTACGCACTTGGTTGGCTTGTTTATGTACCTCACTGCACAAGGCATATGATGTACTGATGATCGGTAATGACCGTGAAACAGCTGTCTGCGTCTTGCCTGTCGCACTCTTTAGCAACATATTTGTGCTATATATATGGTATGTGTCCTATGACACAACGTTCGTTTATCGCCGGTAGGTAACTGGCGGGCGGACAAATGGGATCGAGTGAGATCCTTACCACATTAGTGAGTGTTACGCACTTGGTTGGCTTATATATATATATATATATATATATATATATATATATATATATATATATGCGTGCGTGTATGCGTGTGTGTTTTTGCTATGTCTTGACACCGGGCACAGGCTGGTAAGGGAAGAGAGAGTGGTGGATGCAGTGCGAGTCTAATACCACTCAAAACTAATTTGCGCGCAAGTTATTTTCCCTGCACGACCCTTCTATGGAGCATACCGTGGACATCGTTGGATTATGACGGTCAAACTGATCTGTGTGAAGCGATTGAATTTCTCACAGTACCCTGAGAGTTATAGCTGGGAACGTTGCCAATCTAGTATTCTTAATTTAATGGAGGACAGACAGGCAGAGTGAAGTGGCTCTTACTGTAGGCTTTTCGGGCATGAAAACTGGGAGCAGGTTGTGTGTTGCATGCATAGATGGATGCTCGGTTTCGTCAAGCACTGCGCCTGAACCCATTTGAGGTTTTCTTTACACGGACTTGCCATCGGGGCAAGATAGGTAAAGGAGGAGCGCTTGTGTTAGATGCTGTGCAAGTCTGCCTTACTATAAACCAATTGGCAGTTCGACCGTCGATTTCGACGAGGTCCACCGTATGCTCCACACCAGGTGGTGCAGGGACGGTGACTTGCGCGTGAATTAGTTTTAAGTGATAGTAGCCTTGCGCTGCAGCTACCGCACTCTCTCCTCCTCCCCCACCTGAGTCCGGTGTCAAGACAGAGTCAAGAAGACCGGAGATGGGAGAGGGCGCAGGTGGCTGGCGCGGCCTAAGCCGCCCCCTGGGCGTGCCACCACACCTGGCTCGGATCCCACGGAGTGGGAGTGCCATAAAGGCCACATTAAGAAGGAGCCATTGCAACCTGACTCTCAGTCCGCCAGTCAGCCACTCCACACAAAAACACACATTGGGCTGACCACGCGGTCCGAGTTATCCCGTCAGTTGGCAACCTTCCAAGCCACGGCTTTTAAGCGCACCGTGATAGTTTCAAGCGCGTCAGATTGTTTATAGTGAGGAAAATACGCTGAGCTCTCGACTCACTCTCTCCCCACCCCCATAATCAGACCACTGTCCGAGCCAGTCAGTTGCCTGATGTGGGAGTGGGCGCATTGGCTGACGGATCGGCGTACCCGTCTTCGCGCGCCACAGCACGACCTGGCCCCCCATAACGCACACACACCAGGATTCACAAACTCAGGGGATATGGAGCAGCCATCGCCGTCTGACTCCCAGTTCACTGGTCAGCCACTCGACACACACAGCACATACACTGAGCCGACGGCGTGGTCTGGTGGAAGCGTCAGATTGGCAGACTTTCCCAGCCACGGTTTCTAGGAAACCGTGATATACTGTGGTAAATGGTGATTGTGAGAGTGTTGTCGATGCATTGGTGTAGGTAGTGTGCGCTGATGTAGGTTAGCCTACGGTGGTTTACCGGAGGTTGTCATGGAGGCGCATGTGTCCTAATAGGCCCATGCGGTGTGTAAATGTGCGAAAGCAGTTAGGGCAGTGAAGGCAGGCACGTCGACTGTATGTCGGAGCCCCAGGCACTGGTTCACCAGCCTCCATGCGATGGATTCGCAGGTGACCGACCAGGCCGATGCGTGAGTTGAAGTTGCGGGTTCAGTGTGGGCAGGAGAAATCGGTAGAGGCTGGGAGGATGTCATTGCTGGTAGTGGGGGTGGCAGGGGCACTAAGAATGGCAGGAGCGGAGGGTGTGCATGGTGTATCGGTGTTGTCGGCATTGTGGTTAATTCCGCTGTTATGGATGCGCATGTGACCGAATAGGCCCTATGCGATGAGTGAATGCGCGAGGACAGTGAGGGCAGTGGAGGCGACGACCTCTGCTGTGTGATGGTGCTCCAGGCACTGGCTCACCGGTCTCTGTACGATGTATTCGCAAGTGACCGACCAGGCCGATTCGTGAGGTGAATGTGCGGTCGCATTGAGTACAGCTTAGGAGAGATTCCCCATCGCTGATGGTGGTGGTGGTGGTAGTGAAGGCGGTGGTGGTTGCGGTGGTAGGGGGTAACAGGCGATGAGTAGATGGATGTGGTCTCTGTGATGGTGGGAGCAATGGAATTGATGACAGGAGTGAGGGTAGGGGAGTCAGAAGGAGGGTTAGCAGAATTTGACGTAGAAATTGGAATTGTCGGATTGTTTGTGCATTGCGTCCGAAGATGTCCAACCAGGCCGATTCGCGCGCGGAAGATGCGTTGACAGCGCGGGCACGTTGGCAGGGCCTGGGCATTGGCGGTGTTGGTCCGGGGCACTGGTGACTTTCGTGCCGCTCTTTTGGCCTTGGCAGCGGCGATCCGGTTGGCCTCATAGATCGCTGAACCAGTCTTCACTGATCTTCTCCATGCCGGTCTATCCTGGGCGAGGTCCTCCCAGGTCGCAGAGTTGATTTGCAGTTGCTTCAGCGATGTCTTCAAAGTGTCCTTGTAGCGTCGTTTTTTTGACCTCCCTGCCTGCGAGAACCCGTAGCGACATCACCGTAGAAAAGTCGTTTGGGTAGTCGCTCGTCGTCCATTCTTACCAGGTGGCCGCTCCATCGCAGTTGCACTTGCCTCAGCATGGCATGGATGCTGAGGATTCCGGTCCGCTCCAGGACTTCCGTGTCCGGGATCCTGTCTTGCCATCTCAGCTTCAGTATTCTACGGAGGCAGCTGAGATGAAAGTGATTCAGCTTCCTGGCTTGGTTCGAGTAGACGGTCCAGGTTTCCGCTCCGTAAAGGAGTGTCGACAAGACGACGGCCTTGTACATCTTCAGTTTGGTGTTCAGGTGAATACCGTGGCGATTCCACACGGAGGACTGCAGCCGGCCGAAAGCCTGACTAGCTTTGGAGATCCGTTGGGCAACCTCGTCATCGATTCTCGTGTTGCGCGACATCGTGCTTCCTAGATAAGCGAAGGTTTCCACGTTTTTTTGAGTAGAGCACCGTTGACATAGATTCGAGGAGCATTGTATTCTGCGCTGGGTGGCGGCTGGTGCATGACAACCGTTTTGGCTGTACTGATTGTTAATCCAAAAATCGGCGCAGCCTCCGGCGAAGAGGTCCATGCTCCTTTGCATGTCCTCCTCTGTCACGGTGTTAAGGGCGCAGTCGTCCGCGAAGAGCAAGTCATGGACTGTAGTCGTAGACACGCGCGTTGGAGCCTGCATACGCCGACTGTTGAGAAGGTGCCCGTCAGTTCTGTAGGCGATGCGGATACCAGGCTGCTCATCACGGTAGGCGTCCATCAGCATAGCCGAAAACATGAGACTGAAGAGGGTGGGGGCCAGTACGCAGCCCCTGCTTCACCTGCTGGTCACTGCGAATGCTTCGGATACCGTCCCGTTGTCAGTGACGCGCGCCGTCATCCCGTCATGAAGCTGACGTACCATGTGCGTGAACCGCTTAGGACAGCCAAATTTCTGCATGACTTTCCACAGTCCGTCACGATTCACCGTGTCAAAGGCTTTCGTTAGATCCACGAAGGTAGTGTATAGGTGAGTTCGCATCTCCTGACACTTCTCTTGTAGCTGGCGGGCGGCAAAGATCATATCGGTTGTTCCGCGGTGTCGGCGGAAGCCACATTGGCTTTCCGGAAGCAGGCCCCTGCTCTAGGTGACCGTTAAGACGATTGAGAAGGATACGGGCGAAGATCTTCCCGCGATGTTGAGTTAACGAGATGCCTCTGTGATTATCACAGAGTTGCCGGTTCCCCTTCCGTTTGTAGAGATGGACGATGGTCGCGTCTTTGAAATCCTGAGGAACTTGTCCTTGGTGCCACATCTCCTGGAAGAGTGTTGTGAGTTCTGCCATCAGCCGGGGCCCACCGTGCTTGTATACTTCCGGTGGGATTGCGTCAGATCCCGGTGCTTTTACCGCTGGAAATCTGCTGCACGGCCCGGATGGTTTCTGGTAGTAGCGTGTGTTTTTTTGCTATGTCTTGACACCGGGCACAGGCTGGTAAGGGAAGAGAGAGTGGTGGATGCAGTGCGAGTCTAATACCACTCAAAACTAATTTGCGCACAAGTTATTTTCCCTGCACGACCCTTCTATGGAGCATACCCTGGACATCGTTGGATTATGACGGTCAAACTGATCTGTGTGAAGCGATTGAATCTCTCACAGTACCCTGAGAGTTATAGCTGGGAACGTCGCCAATCTAGTATTCTTAATTTAATGGAGGACAGACAGGCAGAGTGAAGTGGCTCTTACTGTAGGCTTTTCGGGCATGAAAACTGGGAGCAGGTGGTGTGTTGCATGCATAGATGGATGCTCGGTTTCGTCAAGCACTGCGCCTAAACCCATTTGAGGTTTTCTTTACACGGACTTGCCATCGGGGCAAGATAGGTAAAGGAGGAGCGCTTGTGTTAGATGCTGTGCAAGTCTGCCTTACTATAAACCAATTAATGCCTAAGTCACTGACGCTGCACCCAGTCCGCTGGGCATGCGGTGGACGCCGTTGCAAGCGATAATCGAATTTTTGGTAGGGATTAGCTCCTTTGGACTGCTTTTTAATCCTCAAGCCAAACCAGGATATACAGTCTTTAGCTTTCTGCCAGTCCAGAAGACGGATAGGCTGTACTTGGGAAAACAGTGGTTACGTGAAACGGCTTGATTGATTTAGAGTTCCTGGGAATCCCTTATTCAAAGGTTTACCTACCCAACTGTCCCTCCAACATACCAACCTAGGGTTGCAGGATTCGACCGAACTGCGTCACCATATCCATATTTGGTGGTGGCCAACATTCGCCACGATACTATGACCTGTAAACTCTTTGTGCTTAGATGATCTGTCAAATCGGCCCTAAAAAACTGTGGCCTTCATCATCTGCGACTGCCTATTATCAAACCCGAGATCTTGCTTTTTAAGGCAAACTTTGCTGCGATCCTTCCTACTTTTCGCTATCTGGGACCCCTCGGGCAGACTAACTGGGAGGATCTGCAACCGTTCCACTTTGGTGGATTGCACTTGTTGTCAGTTATCAGACTAGTCAGGATCTTCCCTTAGAGTTTGGCAGCTGTCTGAAGTTTAATGCGAAGACGGGGCCTACTGATAATCAGTAACATCGCCGTTAATGAGCTGCTTCTTGGTAGAGAATAACAAAAAACCCGGATACACTTTTGTTGCCTCTGTAAAATTACTTTGACAATTTCATTCATTGAAGTCAGTAGCTTATAAGTAGATGCATGTTTAAAGTGACTTTTATAGGTGGTTGTCCAAAATGTGCTGTTTGTGAATAGGTTCAGATCACTGTGGTGTTCACCGATCTGCCTAGCTGATGACAACGGACTACACGAGTTTTTCTTGCCTTGGAGCGCCAGTCTAGAGCACGTTCTCTGTCCCGCAATGAGATCATATCCAAGAACGTTGCTCACAGACAGGAATTTTAACATTCGTGATCGTAGCCAACAAGGAGTGGGGCAGGGGCAGATTGTCTGCCACATGGATCAGTCAAAACCAGGCTTGAAATCAGGTTTATCTCACTTTGGGCTAGATTATGGCAGGCTGATGATGTCTAATAAGCCGGAAATTTAATATCAATCTGTTTTTTCGTTTTTGAAACTATCCCTCCACTGCATAACTCTTAATAATATCATCCAAGAGGCCTCTAGGCCAGGGTTGCCAACAGAAAAGAACTTTTATACTCCGTCCTAAGGCTAGGGTAGATCCGTGATCTGTAGCCTCACCGAACATTGCACTGGATTCATATTTCAAATCTCACGGTCGAAGCTCACATTAGTATAACAAGCACTCACGACGGAAAGGGTGGGTTCAGATGAAATTTCACGTTCTCCCCACGCTTCGAATTTCCTTCTCCGTTGCTGGGCGAATTTGGAGCCACTTGCATAATTCGAGACCTTGGTTTCGGTGCGACCCTCATATGACAAACTGTGAGGACTAAAGCGCTAACAGCAATCACTTGTGGATGGCATGGGTCCCGTAGTGACATCGCCTACACACTGACACTTGGAAACTCATACCTGTCATTTTTCTAGTACCGTGAAGCGTTTTTTATCTTGCAAATTGTGTCAATGCACCGCTGCCTTTGAGAGATGCGTAGCTGTCCGCTCACATGGCCATCAGTGCCACCGATTGTCAGTGTGACTTTTGTTCCACATAGCACGCATAACAAGCCCTGCGTACGTGCGTGACTCTGCCTCTGGCTTGCGACACCGTAACGTCTGTCGGCGGGTCAACGCCGCAGGAAGTTTGGGCGCATACATTGAGGCTGAAACTTGCATGGTGAGTATGGTAGTTGCAACTACTTGCAATGCTGGGCGTACCTTCTCCAGTAAAAGATTTTTCGTCTAACCACCTTCCCTACCTTCCGATTTGGGACTCTTCCCTTGTCCTACCTTCCACATGAAACCGAATAACTTGTTCTTCAGGTTCGAGTTTTTGCAAACAGTAGTAACGTAATGTGGACAAAGGCTTGTGGAAGAAAGCTTAGACGTCATCCGTGCGGCCTAATCCCGTAGGACCAGACGCACTCCCTTTCCCATCCTGGCCAGGTGCAAGAGATGTGCGTCTGTGATGCGAAAAGTTATTTTGGCCAAACTATGTGCCCCAATTTTTCATCTGAATAGTAGGAAGGTCAATCGAAAAAGTTCCATTTGTCCGGGTGAGAGGGGCGTGGGGGCAGGGTGCTAAAAGGTGTTGTACTTCTGGCAGAAGATGGACCACTGTCACTACCTGAACGTTTCTTTTTATGAACAAAGTTTGGCCTTGCAAGTGGTTACCAGTTTGTCACACAGAGTGGGTGATAATAAGATTCGAGTGATAACGTTCTTTAGGACCGTGTAATGTCCATTCGAATAGCATCGTCTATGTTTGTTTATTATTGCTCCTCACTCTTAACAACATGGTATAGCGATGAATGGTTTTGCTCACTTAAAATATAATGATGGGCATATAAATTTCTTTTTTCTGCAAGTGAAGTGTCAAACTTCAGGAATTCATTGAGTTCACTTCACACTGAGCGATCTGTGGAGGGTTTAAGTTCTGCGAATATTCCTATGCAAAACTTGAAAAGTCAAGTCGGCGAAGACGGGTAATTGAAATATGAGGGGTTGACAGGGGTTTTAAGCATCTAGTTGTTAATATCGATCGTTCCCACGCCGTCTGTATGGCGAGTTTGCGTGTTACGGTCATTGGGACTGGAGGAGGGGTAGTTAGCGTAAGAGATGAGCGATTTTCGGAGTTCGAGTACGGGGATTGAACATCACTCTTAACTACGTGGAGTAAAATATGTTTTCTGGGTATTGGGATGGCGTGTGGACAGCACGCGATGTTGTATTTGGCCACGGAAGATAGAGCGCCTGTATTAATGTCTTTTGATAGCACAGCGCTGGTTTCGCTAGACATATAACCACTACCTCGGCTGTTGCCAGCACCCGTTGGCGCAGGCATTTAGAGAAGTTGGCTGTATCTGGTAGACAACCTGAAAGGCTTTTTGGGATCACCTTAACGGGCGAGAATATAACTGGAGATCGATATAGTTTCACCTTTGCCTAACCAGGCAGGTATGTATTCACGTATCCAATCGGAGAGTCGGTGTATAGAAGTACCTAAAGATAGGCTACAGTAAAGTGTTGTGTGCACGTCTGGGAACTTTAATCTAGGGTCAGTCGGCTGAAGTTTAAGTATCGAGTATCATCGGACCATTAGCAAAAGGTGAACCCTGAGACCTCACTGGTGTTCAGCTTCGCACAGTCCAGTCAAATTAAACTGGCGGTTTGAACAGGATGACTCACTATAAATCCAAAAAAAATACTTTCGACGGGCAGCTAACGGCCAAAAAGAGTAAAGGTTGTGGAAAGCGACTCAAATGCCTTTTAGTTAATTTTTCGAATTGATCAGCCGGAAGGTCACAGGAATTTACCTTTCCAGTCCATCTCCTGCTTGTTGGCCATTATTCATCTTGTGACTGGACTCTTTCTCTGGATATTGTTAAGAAAAGTCGCGTAAGCGGGAAGAGGTCCACGTAGCTGTCCAGCGACTCATAGATGAACTGCTAGGCCTCGACCACTTCTTGCAGTTTATGCACAAACTGCTCATCCAATTATCTTCATGGTAGCTTAGTCGAAGACGATCATTTCCATCTTCCGTGAGTACTCGTAATCTATCAATAATACGAATTCCAATCTTTGCTGTAGTTGAAAATTCCTCGATTGTTAATTGTTCATCGATCAAAGAATAAAAAGTAGGAAAGTTTCTTTGGTTGTTAGGGTTTTTTTTATTCATGTTTGGATTTCGAGAATCCTCAGATTTGATGGCATTGCTGAAGTGCGTGGTATTTGTGCCACAAATCTGTCTTCCTTGCTTCCAGTTCATCCGGATTTCTGTTAAGTTACCATTTCCCCCCTTCAGGGCAATATATCGTCGGATCGCGTAGCGTGCGCTTCCTAAGGAAGCTTACAAGCCACCTGGCCTCACAGAATGACCTAGAATTGTGCTGTACTTTACTTTCGGCCTGCGCTAACAACGTGCCAACAAGCAGCCTTTTTACGTCCTATTTAATGTTAAGCTTTCAGAATACACCGTTCGGTCATAAATACTACTTTTATGAGGTACAGCAATACCCAGAAAATTCGTGCTTCTGAATCTGTGGCTTAACTACTTCACTTAGTTTTTTTCCTTGGAACATAAATTTGCGGGTCCAGTAGATGCAATCCATCGAGCTTTTCGTGCCAAATAAGTCGTAAATACCATTTTTAGCGTTAATTTGCTAAGAATTATAAGAAATAGAGATGGCTTTATTCTTCTGAGCTTTCAAACTCTTACTGGAATCCATGGGCACAAGGTGGTTGGTAGTAGACATACATGCACACATATCTTAATGCATGTACTTTAATGTACAGTACTGTATATATTTACTTTTTCCTGTACAATTTTAAAGGGCAATTCAAACTATAGCAGCAATCGTTAAATGCTCTTGAAGCGTTTTGTGGAATTATAAAATTTTTAACATTTTAAGATAGGTATCTCTAGCCTATGTAAGTCGTTTGTCCAAAATTGGTTCAAAATTTGCGGAGACTCTAGGAAAGAAGACACCACACACTTTGGAGTATTATTGTACAGGAACGACCGCATTTATAGCAGTTGATTTCATGCTCCACCTTGACTCTGGTAGTAGTGTTGCATTCTCGGAGATTCACGCAATTTCTGATGGGCCAGGCGGACCGTAAATTTAGTTCTTTCTCCTGCATTCGCCTTTTCCTTTAGAATAACCTGCTCCTGGTCGCCTTATGAGCCAATCGGACCGCGACCTTCGTAGGGCTGTTAAAAATTGGTAGATGCGAACACAGTTTTTGTGCTGAGCGTTAGATACCGCGCTTTCGGATGCGCGTATGGAGAAAAATCTGTATAACCAGATGCTTAGTTGATTTTGGCCCGAGCAATGTTTCAGCAATATTTCCCAAATCAAATCTTAGTTCTCGAATGCAGAACCCCTACTTGCTTGGGCGATAAAGCAAACATTTGACACACCAATTCTGAGGACTTTAATTCACTTATCATCAGTACCGCCTCGTAAACCATTATGCAAAAATGCTGTTTATCTCTCTTTCTCTCTCTCTCTCTTACATAGGACCCATCGCTATGAACACGAGCTCAGTTGATTACTGTAGGCATGTGGTAGCCTGGCAAATGCTTCCTGTAGGTACTGCGCTCCTTTTGCTTGGTGGTGGTATTAGTGGTGGTGGTGGTGATGGTGGTGGTGTTGTGGTGGTGGTGGCGGTGATGGTGGTGGTGGTATTGGTGGTGTTGTTGGTTGTGGTAGTGGTGGTGGTGGCGGTGGCGGTGATGGTGGTGGTGGTGGTGATGATGGTGGTGGTGGTAGTGGTGGTGGTGGTGTGGTGGTTATGGTGGAGGTAGTTGTGGTAGTGTTGTGGCGGTGGTGGTGGTGTTATTAACGAGGAAATGGTGATGATGAACCGGAGTAAGAGTTTGAAAATCTAGATATATCTGACATTTGTCCAGTGGACCGCAATTTTTGAAAGCAAGTTTTACCCTTGGGCACCAAAAAGGCCATTTAATGCATGCCGTGTTAGATTTCTGCAAGTGCATTGCGAAGCTTTGCGGGTAAATCGGAGCAGAGAAAGGTGGTTTATACTATTTGCTATAACTTCCCTTGGAATGGGCACTTGCATTCCCACCCAAATCACTTTGCTTTGATTTACTCAAAATCCAAACAGGCAGTAAAATCCGGTGGCCAGAAAATTTCCGGAACGTTCTGCGCAAAACTGATCAAGCCTGAGAAATTTGGGGCTTGCATGCCTTTGTATTTGTGCACGCGCACATTCATTCGGTTGACTATTTTGACTGTTAACTGGGTGACTACGCTCGTGCCTATGGGACCACCCCGGAGCCAGCGAACCTGTTTAGGCAAACTCAGTTTTCCGGCATGTGACACTGCCTAGGCAGTCGTAGATCCACCCGTCCGCTTGCCCTAACAAGAGCCGGAGAACTCTACCAGTTGGCGAATACCTATAAATTCGGGGAATTGACCTGAAAGCAGGACAAGAACGTAATATGTGACCCAACGAGTAATACGGGACTGGTGGTAATAGGATTTTTATGGAGGTGACTAAATGAAGAAAAGGAGAGTGCCAGCCTAATCCAGCCCTTTCCATTATTTTTGTGAGGGTTAACATTCGTTGCTGGGTTAGTAGGGTTGCACATTAGTTTTTTTGCCCTGACAAGTGCGCAGAATGTTGGATCCGGTTGCTCCCCTTCACGCCGAACACTTTGCGCGATGTAATACCTAACTGACCTGATCCACTTTTATACATACCCTTGACGGTAGTAAGAATGAGGTCTGCTCGGCGCGATCTTTAACTGCCAAAGTAAAATAGATACGTGTTCTAACTACTGTGGCGTTCTAATAGTTGCAGCTTGGAACGTTGCCTTTCACCCCGATACTTCGGCCCTTCTATGGCCAACGAAATATTGTGTGTCCCGGCTAACCCGGCAAGTAATGCTAACCCTTACGATCACAGTATAGATTTAGGATAACGTTGGCATGTAGTACGGTCATGTATTACACGCTGACCTATCCCTCGTTCCCTGAGTTGGGTCGCATATTACGTTCTTGCCATAAGCAGGAATGGGCATAAAGTGTGCAGGGTAGATAGATTTTCCAGGTCATAAGTTTGTCAATTGACCGATTAGCAACGAGGATGTGACCGAAACAATTATGTACCTACTATATGACAGTTTGAGCTTCGATTCCGACAAGTTCCACCGTGTGCACCACACGAGGGTGGGCTCAGTCAAGTGACTTGTGCCTTGTTTAGATTTTATTGGTAGTGAACTTTCCTGGTATCCACCACACCTGCGCCTCCTTCCCCCCAACCTGGCCACTGTTTCAGGCCCGAGTCAAGGAGAACGGAGACGGGAGAGGGAACAGGTGGATGCTGCGGTCAGAGCCTCTAACACACCGGTTTGGCTCCCATTGTGTGGGAGTGCGATGTAGGCCACAGAAAGGGAGCCATTGCTTTCCGAAGCTCAGTTCACCAATCAGCAAGTCCACATAAACACGCTGCGCTTACAGTGAGGTCCGAGTGATCACGTCAGTTGGTAACTTTCAAATCAGGACAGCTCTCTATTTTCAAGTCCCAGGCCCCAGCTACTGTCCAAGCTGGTCAGTTTTCTGGTGCAGGGAATGGATGACCTACTATCTACCCACGTACTCCGTATTTGAATCTTAACTATTTAATGTCGTTCTCCAAAGACTTCACAAGAATCACCGTTTAATGTCACGCCCCATTAGGCCACCGAATCAAAGCCACATTAAATTGTGCATTCTCTTAACGTAAGTATGGTCAACTCTTACCGAAATATATAAATCTGTTTTCAGTTAGGGTGAAAATCGCAAGTGAGGTTGCAACGTAAATCCATCTGGAACAATCTAATCGTAATTCCATTCACAACGACTTTTCATTGGGAATCTACCCGTATGGCATCTCAGTTCATTCCTTACTATGATAGAGTTGACAGAGTTGAAAAGAATTATGGCTTGACAGACTGCCGACTAACGCCATAACTCATTCCTTGTTAATTTAGCCTCGATAGTACTCTCACTTATGCTGGAACCAGGCTGCCCTATTGCAATCTGGAATAGGCATTAGGAACAAGTGCGTGTTTGTAGCACGCGTTGATGGATTCCTTAGCTGTGTCTACCAGTGCGCCCAAACTCACCTTCGTTCCTGTCATCGGAGCCAGGCGGGTGAGGGAGGAGAGAGTACGACACATACCGCGCAAGTCTGCCTCACAATAAACTGATTCTCACACGACACTCTCTGAACTACGTGGTTGAGATCATTACCCGTGACAACCGAACTGCCAGGACAGTGTATATTTCCCGTGTGTTTTCAGAGCCTCGTGGTCTCATAGTCCCTTTATTTAATATTTTTCTGACTTACTGCTAAGGATGGGAATCTTGGAGGTGCACTGCTGTGCTGGGTTAGGATAATATAACGCTTATAACTTATAGAAAGTGGGCTGGTCTGTTAGACTGCCGACTATTATCGCATCAACGAGTGGATGCTAGTGCAACTGCCGTCGTCGGAGGTTATCACGGAAGTATGAAAACTCCCCAGACGGCAGACGGATCAGCCACCACTCAGCAACGACGGAACTACCAGGAAGGTAAAATTCTAAGGTCTGGCACGCCAGACCGCACAGCCAGATGACATCCCCGTGACGTGACAACATATTTATAGCCTTCGCAGTTAACCTCTTGAGGCAAAGCACTAGAATATATATCCCAGAGTTAACAGTTCGAGTTAAACGGCTCACCTCTCACGTGTGCGTGTGCCAGAGGTCACACTAATGAAGAGCCATCGCAGTCTGACTCTCAGACCACCAGTCAGCCACTCCGCACAACACACATTAGACTGTCTGCGAGGTCTGAGTGTAATTGTCCGACCCACGGCACTCATCACCCCGTGATATTCTACAGCTCAGGTTACATATGCAGCAGAGGAGCCACATGAAGAAATAGCTGAGGATCACACTTTCCTCTCAATCAGTTATGCAGGTATAAAACATGTTTTTTTGTGGTGTTGCACGTGATCACGTGAGAAGCAGAGGATGACGAGGAGAGATGTAGTGTTGTGGTGTTCTGCCGCAGGTTTTCATGGAGACGCCTGTGACCTAATAGACCCATGCGTATTGTGAATGTGCGTGGGCAGTGCGGACAGTTGATTCGGGTGCGGCGGGTAAATTTTGGCCGATATGTGATGTCAATGTGCGGTGACAATTAGTACAGGATAGGTTGAAAGTTGCTGAGTCTGCTGGAGCTCTGCTGCGTTAAACGCTCAGGACAGCCGAATTTCTGCATGATTTTCCACAGCCCGTCGCGATTCACCGTGTCAAACGCTTTCGTCAGGCCCACGAACGTAGTGTAGAGGTGAGTCGGGATCTCCTGGCACTTCTCTTGCAGCTGTCGGGCTGCGAAGATCATGTCAATTGTTCCCCGGTGTCGTCGGAAGCCACATTGGCTTTCCGGGAGCAGTCCTTGCTCCAGGTCAGCGTTCAGGCGATGGAGTAGAATGTGGGCGATGCTCCGCAGCGAGATTCCTTGGTGGTTGCCGCAGAGTTGGCTTTACCCTTTTTTCTTGTGGAGGTGGACAATGGTTGCGTCTTTGAAATCCGGAGGGACTTGCCCTTGGTGCCACATCTCCTGGTAGAGCCCTGTGAGTCGGTTCATCAGTTGGGGTCCGCTATGCTTGTCAATCTCAGCAGGGATTGCATCCGAGCCAGGTGCTTTTCCGCTGGAGAGTTGCTGCACGGCTCTGATGGTTTCTTGGAGAGAGGGCAGGAGATCAAGGTCAGCGTTGATTTCCACTTCAGGCAGGCGATCGATGGTGCCGTCGGAGATGGTGGAGGGCTGATTGAGAACGCTTTGGAAATTTTTTGCCCATCGCTTCAGGATTTGCGTCTTCTCAGTGAGTAGCGTAGAGAATTATTCGACCAATGTTGACTGCGATCGATAATTTCACCGAAGTGCGCCGACTGCATCCTGAATGAGATTGTCTCAATTGACCGTGGATGGCTCAGGCCATCCGTGCAAGACGTATGAGGTGGTTCAGACACGTTTGCCGTCTCCCATCCTACGAGTTCATTTCTGTTTCTCTGGATCCGGTACCAGTATCTAACTGGAAGTTGCGAAGTGGAAATTAGCCTATAACTTGGCTTGGCCCAGTCCGCCAAGACAGAAGGTGGCTCTTGAGGTTTGGGTATGCGATCTTCATCACAATAGAAGAGTATAAGTCCCAATATCCAGACCTGCTGCAGCCGATCCTCGCTGGCACAGATGTTCGATCTCAATGACGATCGAGATCAAGCAAATTAGACATGATCACAGTCCTATTACATAAAAGTAAGTATTAAAAGAAGTGGGTCTGTTTAACTGAATGGATGTCCTATGTAATGCAGGTCGTTTCGGAGAAGTTTGATTGGTTCCTAAGAAGGAATTTCGCCACTGAAATTGAATAAAGAATAAAACACTGTTTAAAGACCGCATTATGTGAGCCATGAATCCATTACCAATACTGATATTGAAAACCGGAAGAGGCCACGCACCAATTGCCATGCCCAGTCTAGGACGGCGATGTCTGAGATTTTATCTGATGATACGTTCGAGTGAGAATCCGAAACTTCAGATTAATCAACTCCTTGTTCCATAGATTGCAGCGTCTTCTCTAAGAAGGACCATACTACTTCCCCTTGTAGTAGTCTGCACTTCTTCTCTTAAATTTTATGAGGCCTACATGCTTGGCAATCGGTTAAGGATTACTTATCTGATGCCCCTGGCAGGACAGTAGCACAGGAAGTGCCCGTAAGGTAGATGGCTTTGCTCTAAGTTCCAGAGAAATTAGGGCAAGGGGTCAGTTTAGGGTTTAGGGTTAAGATGAAATGAGGGTTGAATATAAGTTGAAGTTTAAGGTTTGGGTTAGAGCTGGTGTTAGGATGATGACACAGGAATATTTACCCAGTCATCAGTTTAGCGGAAGGTTACCCGTGTCCTATTGGTAGGGGGCACATAAGCAAGCCTGTAGTGAACCCACGCCGCGCACATGTTGAACGCTGAACGTCTCGCGTGTGCATGCACGTTCGCACCAGTCGCTGTCTAGACCTTGACAATCCTGACTGTCCACACCGGCTAGTCATCTTAAAGGCTGACTCACATATGACCTCGCTGTATGCCCTGTGGCAACTTCGGACGGTCGCACACAGTTGGACGTCACAGACGCGGCGGCCGGACGCGCCATCGTTCGTCTGCCAACTTACTCCAATGGTATCTCCTCCCAACTGGTGTCCAAATTCTTATCTCCAACGGAACATGGCCAGAAGGTCGTAGTGAACAGGGTCTTCCTTCAAGCATTTAAAACGCTTCGACAAATCCAACCAACTACTGTCCCGAGCGCAGGAGGAGGAAAAAGAACTAAAGGCCACAGGTGCATTGGCATCATTGAGTTATTCGCACAGACAGAAAACTGCGTTTATTCATGACCCACCGATTCGGTTGGCTAGAATTTCGTCTAATATGCGCCACAAAGAAAGACTAGAACGTGCTTGTAGCACGCAGGCACTCCGCATAGACTTTAGAGTCATATCCAATGCCTCGTTGGGAATGTTGACGTTTGCAGCAAATTGAAAGTAACCATTGTTTAGCGGTTACAGGTGGAACCATACTCATAGCACCGGTACTAGCTAAAAGCCCGGACACGTGTTTCGCCGGTATTCTACCGCTGTTTAACACAGCTGCGAGGGGTTCGGCTCACCAGTGGGTCCCCAGCATTCCCTGCGCGTTTTCTGGTAGATGCTCCAGTTTAAAATTGCTCCTTTTTTAATTTCCTTAGATATTAATCGCTAACATAGAGCTCTTTTAGCTACTGTCTGTGGTGTGTGTATGGTTCCACCTGCGACCACTAAATATACCACTGATTGTCTGTGAGTAGTTTAACTCATATTACGTGGTTATCTCTCTGTGGCTGGGAGAAGTCGGTCCAACTATTCATATCAACTTTCAGTTTACGCCTATAAGCCTTCAAATAGACCGATTTTCTCCAAGTTAGCGATTACTTTCTGAGGAAGTTCAAAAGTAGCAAAGATTGTTTTTCACAACTTCAAAAACTGCTGTTGAATTTTGAGTTTCGTTAAGTGATCCAATCGTCCACCTATTGTCTCAGAATACTTATAGGTCGCTGTGTCACTTTACAGTACCAGATTTATGACCAGCTGACGTGTATATGCCTTGCGACGCAGTCCTCGGATCGGAATACGTTCCTGAAGTTTAGGCAAAAATAGGTCTTCGTTTGTTCCATAGGGCATCTACCGTCCCTTGGAATTGATAGTAAGTTATGTAGCTGCTTTTTCGATGCAAAAATAGCATTTTTTCTTTTCTAGCTCAGCTTTTAATTTGGAAGAATCATGACAGGACGGGAGCTTTCAGGCCAGTAAGGGAAACTGCTCTCAAATATGATTATTTAGGTTTGAACTGCATGTCTTAAGGCGGACGTATTTTACTACCAAACTTCTGATGGAATAGTTGTCCTGGTGCTATTTTGGCACTGTAGAACAATGTAACCTCGCATTAAGAGAAAATTAATTGTGACCAATGCGTGAGATCTGTATGAATTCAGTCAACCAGTATCAATGGGTTAACGGGTGGAAAAAAAGCCTGGACTGAACCACCTGGATCCAATCTCTAGCAGCGTTTGCACAGTAAAGGTGGTTTATTTCAAGCAGTAATAAACGCTTAAACGTCTGCGATCGCAGAGCTAGACAAATAAACAGCCACCCTAGCATTGAACGCCAGCTGGTTTTGAAGCTTCTCTAGTGTAAGCCGGGCTAGCTGATCAGGTAATGTGAGGTATCCGGCAAAACTTACCTTGGGCTTCAACTGAAACAACCCCGGGTGAAAGTTAACTTGGGAAATACCCATTTAGCGCTAGCTAGACCACGCTCCTGTCTGATGTGACCTCCACGTGTCTGAAAACCCCAAGATGACCTCTATCGGATGCAGTAATAATATGCTAGTGTACATGGCAGTGGAAGTGATGGAGTTCTAGTAGTGGTTATAGGGTAAAATGGGTTTTCTCGCACGTTTTTTGTGTTAACTAGCGCTAAGTTGGTTTTTTTGGTAGGAGTGACCAAAACACGTTTGTCACCTTGAGCCCTTTTAAATGAATTCGCATCCTTCGGAGCCCCAGTCAAAATGAAGTATTCCGTTTGATCTGATTATGAAAAGTCCGGCAGCCTCAGTGCGAGTCCAAATAACAGCAGCAAGGGCAAGACTTGAGTACATCGGACCTTAATAAGAACATCGTTACTATAGAAGTCAAACGAGCGCGTTACACTCAGTAATGTGGCTAGGATCTCACTCGATCCCATTCTGTCCGCCCGCCAGCCTGCTACTGACGGTAAATGAACGTTGTGTCATAGGACACATGCAACATATAATACAAGGGTATGTTGCTAAGGGTGCAAAAGGCAAGACGCAGAGAGCTGTTTCCCGGTTGGTACTGATCATCAGTACGTCATATGCCTTGAGCAGTGAGGTATATACAGAAGTCAACCAAGCGCGTCACACTCACTGATGTGGTTAGGATATCACTCGATCCCATTCTGTCCACCCACCAGCCTGCTACTTGCGAGAACATACCCTTGCATTATATGTGGCATGTGTCGTATAACATGACGTTCGTTTATCGCCATTATTAGGCTGGCGGACGGACCGAATGGGATCGCCTGAGATCCTAACCACATCAGTGAGTGTCATGCGCTTTTTTAACTTCTGCTCAAGACAGATGACGTATTTATGACCGGTAACAACCGTGAAACAGCTGTCTGCATCTTGCCTGTTGCACCCTAAACAACATAGTTACTATAGGCAGAAAAACGCTACCGACAAGAGAGACAGGAATGGTCATTTCTAGCTAACTCACTCTCATCGGCCAGCCATACCCAACCCCAGCTGGTACGTCGTCTGGGCATTTTTACTGTCGTGTGGGTGTGTTGGTGAATGGACCAGTCCTGTTCTTAGGCCTAACCTGTGATAACAGCCCAATGACGTGCTACGAAAAGCCACCTCTCAGGTAGGATTAAGCTTAGGGTTAGAGTTAAGGCAGGGTTAAAGTTAAGGTTAAATTTAGGGTTACATTTTACAGTTAAGTTTAAGGTGCTGTTTTCTGCTAGGATTAGGGTTAATTTCAGGATAGTGGTTTAGTCACCCTGAAAGTGAGCATATGACCGCTTTTATTATTGGAGTGCTTCCTATTCCTGTGTCTCGGGGATTTTTCGTGCCACTGCAAGCCTTGCATGAAAATAGCGAAGCTGTACTGAGAAAGTGGAATTGACTGCTGATGCGGCTTATTTGTCCTCGTTAATCAGCGGGGGGGTGGCATCTCGGACCCCTAACTGAGTCGACTTGATCCCTGCCGTTAAACATCTGTCAGATGGACCACGTTATTGGGCCCTGTCAGCTGACATATAACTTGCATGCATCACTCACTTAATGTTCTAGTTGCTTAAAAAGTGGACCGTTCACCCGCAGTTGCGTCTTGTATTCGTAATGAAATGTGTTACATTAGCTGCCTATCCCAAGCCAAACAACCTGGTATTTTTACCTCAAGTGCCACCTGAATATCATGAACCCACCAATTGAAAAAGAACAACTTCTGACAAATTTTGCAAAAACTGAGGGCTGGGACCCCAAGTTCAAACTAGCGCTCCTATCTCCTCCTGCGGTTGAGTGAGCTCGCTGAAGGTCATGGTCACGTTCTGGGAATTGCCAGAACCAATAAGCCTGGGAAACTTAAGGATATTTAGAAGGCTTTTTATGGGTTTTGATCCGACGATCCCAGAGTACAGAGGAAATTGGAACGTGGAGTTTTGTCGTTAATTTTTTTACCGGAACTGAAGTGTCTACTTAGTGGCACATATAAGTAGCGTACTGTAGCTCATGAGGAATGCCCTCTATGGGGACTTCAGTGCAAGTTTCATCATTCCAGGAGCATAGTTTGGCTAGATTGAAATATAAATACTCCACCCCATCCCCCACAGATCTCCACCCAAAGACCCTGCGGTATTCCGTAAACGTGGCAACCCAAAAAATCACTGCAATGCCACTGTTGAATGCTTTTTATAATGCTGCGGGGGCAGTACCAGCCAAACCAAACCGCGATAATGTCATTACATCTTAACATGCACATTTCTTCATCATTTTTTCTGCTATGCTCTACACTTTTTAAATATTGGATCGTTTTCATCGAAGCAAAGGCTATCAATAAAATTAAATCTCCGCTACGTTACCATAGAAACAAAATATTTTTTCTGTGACCTAATGGCGTATTGCGCAATGAAAAAAATAGGTAAGGTGAACATACTTTCAAATTTGACATTTAGGTGGCGACTAGCTAAATTTCGACTAAGGTAATCTATTCCTAGGAAGTGAAAATGATGAAAATATGTTAGAGTTCCCATCTCAAGAAATGTTAACCGAAATTCTGAAGTTTGTTTCGATTCAAACAAATACTCAAGTATAGCAATAAGATGTATTATCATGCAGCGTAATAACAACATATTTCACTCGCGGCAGGACACCGAATCTGGCTTTTGAACGAGCTTCCTTCCAATGCCTCCAAATGCAGGACTCCGTAAAACCGAATACTCAAGCAAGATGCCTTTTTTCCCAATTACTCCGTCCTTATAAATTCAAATATAATTTCGAGAAAAAATGCATAAAATATTCTTTTTTGTACACTTTTGGTACCAAATTACGTCTTTTTCAGCTGTCATACTTGAACGGAGTGGATATTGAGGTTATAATAAGGTTCTTATTTTGAAAATTTGAAAATTTTGTCCATTTATCAATGCTGCTTAGAAAATCTATAACCTGGTCGACATCAATTAAATTTTCTGGTGATCACTATGTAACATATTCCTCATAAAGTAGAAAATTGTGTGATTTTTGTTAAACCGAATGCATACAGCATGTAGTTTGCAGACCCTAAATAGATTTTTAACGACTGGTCGGGATCAAAATTATGTTGGAATAAAGAAAAGGTACTGACAACCGAAAGATACGCATTCTTAAAGTCGAAGGAGACATAATTTTATAGCAAAGGAGTATAAGAAAGAATATGTTCGTGAATTTTTTCCATAAACTGTATTTTACTTAACAACCGCATCGAAAATCAATTTAAAAATCTTACAACTTAGGCAGTCGTTTGTGTAAAGTGCTTTTTTCGCGGGCAAATAGAACAAGGCTCTTCTAAAAGCCGGCATCCTATCGTATGATAATAAATAATACAATTATAGTTATGTAATTATTTTCCAGTGGAAGCAAAATCTCAGAATTTGCGTTGACCTTTCATCAGATAGGTAATCAATTTTATTGCAATAAATATAATTTCAGAAATCACTAACGAAAGGCAGACGTCTATCCAACGAAAGGAAGTGACAACCACATAAGCACAGATTTCCGGAAAGGTAGTTATGCTTCAGTTTTAGCGACGTTTTTTCTGAATGAAAAGCGCATTCCAACTTCCCTCCCCACGAAATATACCGCCGGAGAATGACGTTTTTTGTTGGGTGCTGTCAAGCGAAAGGCAAGTCCAGTCATTCATAATGTCAGCAATTTGTTCGAATGGCACATGCACTGACCGCTGTAAAGACCCTTCATGCATTTTCACAGGTAATTCGCTTCCCTGTCAGTCTGTGGATCTTGACACAACATAAAGAAGTTTTCAAGTGTCACAGGAAAAATACCCGAGCACGTGTCCCACTGATTTGCTGCTACTGAGATGCTTCCAGTTCCCTGATTGGTCCCGAATTGTGTTCCAGTCAGTCAGCTAAAGTGTACTGCAAACCGTCAAACGCTATTTGAATGAAAACATTTCGACCTAGGTGGGTAGGTCTTTGGTCAGTGCCACAGGGTCGCGTCATAGATGCAGTGAATCAACACGGGGCCAAATCAGGGTGCTGCAGGCGTTATTTGGGATGAGGTCCCATAACAAATGCCGAACATGTGGAGTGGGGGCTCATGGCACACCCCGCTACTTTTTCCACTCTCCCACTCTGTGCGCACGACCCATCCTCTGGTAATCTTGATTCCGTCTTGATACACGGCACATACGGATTAGGGAAGAAGGAGTGTGGTAGATGCTGTGCAAGTCTACTATCACTTAATTATTTTGCGCGCATGTCTGGATGCAGAAAAGCACTCCCTGTGGCAGTTTGTTCTGCAGTATGAACTATTCAGCAGTCTGCGCGTGACTGAAATCGACATATGGCTTCTCCCAAACAGAAGCCACGATTTCTGATACTGCCACCATTTAATCCGCTTACCCTCTGGCACATGTTGAGACGCATTTCTCGGCATTTCGGCGTTTGCGTGAGTGCCTTTTGGTGGTGACAGGATTTTCCGATATATAAGTGCGTACAGTCAAGACAGGCTTAGCCATAAATAATGTAACCTCTTTCGCCCAGAATTGACTCTCACACTAACAGATTCAAGTGTGTTTGGCGCTCTAAACGAGCCACGTGGGAGAGGAGTTGGACCACCAAGGGGGCCACATCAGGGCAAGGAAGGCGTAACTCGGGTTGCGCTGCCATAACAAATGCCGAACATGGCGGGGGGTGTGATGGCAAGTCTAGAGGCTGCTAGGGGACCCGGCAGCGCCAGCCACATGCACCATCTCCCATCCCCAGTCTTCTTGACTCTGTCTTGGCACCGAGCATAGGTGGAGGAGGAGAGAGTGCGGAAGACGCAGCACTAGTCTACTATCACTATAAAATAAATTCCGCGCAAGTCACCATACCTGCAGCACCCTGCTGTAGAGCGAAGGTGGACCCCTTCAAAATCGATGGTCGAACTGAGTGTGTGTGTGCATGTGTAGGTTCGTCTGCGCTGTCAAAGCATCTTCCGCGCGCGAATAGGCCAGAATGGACATCTTCGGACGCAATGCACCAACAATCTGACAATTCAAACTTCTACGTCAAACTACCAACCCTCCTTCAGACTCCCCCACCCTCACTCCTGGCATCAATTCCATTACTCCCACCATTATAGAGACCACATCCCAATAATAATAGACTGTTACCCCACCACCGCAACCACCACCGACTTCGCCTTCACTACCACCACCACCACCGCCACCGCTGTCCTCAATGCGACCGCACATTCACCTCACGCATCGGCCTTGTCAGTCACTTCCGAATCCATAATACAGAGACTGCTGAACCAGTGCCTGGAGCACCAACACACAGCAGAGATCTCCGCCTCTACTGCCCTCACTGTCCTCGTGCATTCACTCATCGCATGGGCCTATTCGGTCACATGCGAATCCATGACAGCGGAATTCACCGCAATGCCGACGACACCGATACACTACGCACACCCTCCGCTCCTGCCATTATTACCGCCACTGCCACCCCACTACCATGAATGACATCCCCCAGCCTCTAACGATTTCACCTGCCCACACTGCGCCCGCAACTTCAACTAACGCATCGGCCTGGTCGGTGACCTGCGAATCAAGCGCACGCAGGCTGTGAACCAGTGCCTGGGGCTCAGACATACAGTCGACGCGACCGCCTCCACTGCCCGCACTGCTTTCGCACATAAACACACCGCATGGGCCTTTAAGGACACATGCGCATCCACGACAACCTGCGGTAAACCACCGGAGGCTTAGACACATCAGCGCACACCATCTACATTAATACATAGACAACAACCTCACAATCTAGGACTTTGGCAGCCGTCTGGGATGTCAAAGCAGCCCTATTTAGAGACAGCACCGCTAAACTTCTTGCGGAGGAAAGGGCTAGAAAATGTGCCCTAAAGAAAGTCTTGGTATCACGTCTTCTGCAGCCGGCCGCGGCAGGCAGATCGCAAAATACGTGGTCCTAAAACTCAAAACAAACAACAATACCCCCGTCCCAATTCCCCTCGCCATACCCTCCAGGCTGCTCGGGTTAGTCCACTCACACTAGCAACTAGGAATGTTCGTTCACTTTTAGACAATACTAGGAGCAACCTGCTGGAACGAAGGAGAGGCAATAGCCACTCTGGAACTGGCGTGCTACAAGGTGGACATTGCTGCTCTCAGCGATACCCGATTCTCTGAGCAGGGTCAGCTGGAGGAGGTGGGTGCCGGCTACTCCATCTTCTGCAGCAGCCGGCCAAAGACAGAGCGATGCGAAGCTGGTGTTGCCTGGCCATCCGGAACGAAATCGTGGGACGTCTGTCCTGTCGGCCACAGAGTATCAATGATCGCCTGATGAGCCTCCACCTGCGTCTGTTGGAAGACACAGTTCGCAACTATCCTCAGCGCCTTCGCGCCCCCAATAACGAGTTTTGATGCAGCGAAGGACAAATTCTACGAGGACCTGCACGCCCTGCTGGCGACTGTGCCGAAGGTGGACAAGTAAATTGCCCTTGGTGACTTCAACGCCCGCGTCAGGAGGAACCACGCTGCCTGGCAGGGAGTGCTGGGTCCCCACGGTCTCGATAGCTGTAACGATAACGGCCTCCAGCTTCTGCGAACGAATGCGGAACACCGTCTGCTACTGACCAATTCCTTCTTCTGCCTTCCGACGCGGGAGAAGGCCACGTGGATGCACCCTCGGTCGCGACGCTAGCAGCTGCTGGACTATGTTCTCGTCCGGAGGCGAGATCCACAGGACGTGCTGGTAACCAATGCGATCAGCGATGCCGGTATTTGGGTAGATATACATGTCGTCATCTCCCAGATGAAGCTCCGACTTCAAGCCCGACGAAGGCCCCAAGATAGGTGACCACCAGGTTAGTTAAATACCCTTTTGGTAAACCTGCCTGCTCAACGTTTTGATTTAAGCAACCAAATAACCGAGAAACTGGAGAACCAACACGCTACAGATAATAACGGCACAGTGGAAACACGATGGTGTCAACTGCGAAATGCAATCCAGTCCACCGCCCTCAAAGTCCTCGGACGCGCACGCCGTCAACACCAGGACTGGTTTGACGACAATGATGCCGACATCAGCAACTTACTTGCGGATAAGAATGGACTACACAAAGACTACATGGACGTTTTAAATGACGCCACCAAAGCAACCTTCTTGAGATGCCGCCGTCATCTACAACAAAGGCTGCGGGAGATGCCGAATGCCTGGATAATCAGAAAGGCTGAAGAAATACAGGGGTATGCGGACCGCAATGAAATGAAAAACTTTTTCAAAGCCATCTAGGGCATCTACGGCCCCTACATAAAGGGGACCGACCCCGCTTCCCAGCTCTGACGGCACAACACTGCTGACAGAGTAATCGCAAATTCTGAAGCGCTGGACCGAGCACTTCAGAATTGTCCTTAATTGCTCATCAGCCATCTCCGATGCTGTTATTGACAGACTCCGTCGAGTGGACAAGAATAGTGACCTGGATCTGCCGCCTTCCCTATCGGAAACCATCCGGGCTGTGCAGCAGATTTCCAGCGGTAAAGCACCGGGATCCGACGCAATCCCACCGGAAGTCTACAAGCACGGTGGGCCCGGCTGATGGCAGAACTCACAACACTCTTCCAGGAGATGTGGCGCCAAGGACAAGTTCCTCAGGATTTCAAAGACGCGACCATCGTCCATCTCTACAAACGAAAAAGGAACCGGCAACTCTGTGATAATCACAGAGGCATCTCGTTGCTCAGCATCACCGGGAAATCTTCGCCCGTATCCTTCTGAATCGTCTGAACGGTTACATGAAGCATGATCTGCTCCCGGAAAGCCAATATGGATTCCGCCGAGACCGTGGAACTACCGATATGATCTTTGCCGCCCGCCAGCTACAAGAGAAGTGCCAGGAGATGCGAACTCACCTATACACTACCTTCGTGGATCTGACGAAAGGCTTTGACACGGTGAATCGTGACGGACTGTGGAAAGTCATGCAGAAATTCGGCAGTCCTGAGCGGTTCACGCATATGGTGTCTCAGCTTCATGACGGGATGACGGCGCGCGTAACTGACAACGGGACGGTATCCGAAGCATTCGCAGTGACCAATGGAGTGAAGCAGGGCTGTGAAGTGGCTCCCACACTGTTCAGTCTCATGTTCTCGGCTATGCTGCTGGACGCCTACCGTGATGAAAAGCCTGGGTTCCGCATCACCTATAGAGCTGACGGGCACCTTCTCAACAGTCGGCGTATGCGGGTATCAACGCGCGTGTCTACGACTACAGTCCATGACTTGCTCTTCGCGGACGACTGCGCCCTTAACACCTTGACGTAGGAGGACATAAAAAGGAGTATTGAACTCTTTGCCGCATGCTGCGCCGATTTTGGATTAACAATCAGTACAGCTAAAACGGTTGTCATGCACCAGCCGCCACTTAGCGCGGAATACAATGCTCCTCGAATCAATGTCAACGGTGCTCAACTCAAAAACGTGAAAACCTTCGCTTATCTAGGAAACGCGCTGTCACGCAACACGAGAATCGATGATGAGGTTGCCCAACGGATCTCCAAAGCTAGTCAGGCCTTCGGCCGGCTGCAGGCCTCCGTGTGGAATCGCCACGGTATTCACCTGAACACCAAACTGAAGATGTACAAGGCAGTCGTCTTGACGACACTCCTTTACGGAGCGGAAACCTGGACCGTCTACTCGAACCAAGCCAGGAAGCTGAATCACTTCCATCTCAGCTGCCTCCGCAGAATACTGAATATGAGATGGCAAGACGGGATCCCGGATATGGAAGTCCTTGAGCGGACCGGAATCCTCAGCATCCACGCCATGCTTAGGCAAATGCAACTGCGATGGAGTGGCCACCTGGTAAGAATGGACGACGAGCGACTACCCAAACGACTTTTCTACGGGGATGTCACTACGGGTGCTCGCCGACAGGAAGGTCAAAAACGACGCTATAAGGAGACTTAGAGGAAATTGCTGAAGCAACTGCAAATCAACCCAGTGACCTGGGAGGACCTTGCCCAAGATAGACCGCCATGGAGAAGATCCGTGAAACTGGTGCAGCAATGTATGAGGCCAAACGGATCGCCGCCGCCAAGGCCAAAGAGCGGCATGAAATTCAACAATGCCCCGGACCAACACCGTCGATGCTTAGGCCCTGCCAACATACCCGCGCTGTCAACGCATCTTCCGCGCACGAATCTGCCTGCTGAACATCTTTGGATGCAATGCACCAACAATCCGACAATTCCAACTTCTGCGTAAAATTCTGCCAACCCTACTTCAGACGCATCAACCCTCACTCCTGGCATCAATTCCATTAGTCCCACCATCATAGAGTCTACATCCCAATAATCGTCGCATGTTACCCCCATCACCACAAACACCACCGCCTTCGCCTTCACTATCACCACCAACATCAGTGACTGGGACTCTCTCCTTAACTGTCCTCAATGCGACTGCAAATTTGCCTCACGCATCGGACTGGTCAGTCACTTCCGAATCCATCGTACAGAGATTGCTGAACCAGTGCCTGGAGCACCAACACACAGCAGAGATCTCCGCCTCTACTGCCCTCACTGTCCTCGCACATTCACTCATCGCATGGGCCTATTCGGTCACATGCGCACCCATGACAGCGGACTTCACCGCAATTCCGACAACACCGATACACCACGCACACTCTCCGCTCCTGCCATTCTAACTGCCACTACCACCCCCACTACCATAAATGACATCCCCCAGCGTCCACTGATGTCTCCTGCCCACACTGCGCCCGCAAGTTCAACTCACGCATTGGCATGGTCGGTCACCTGCGAATCCGGCGCACGGAGGCTGGTGAACCAGTGCCTGGCGCTCCAACATACAGTCGACGCGCCCGCCTCCACTGCCCTCACTGCTCCCACACATTTACACACCACATGGACCTACTAGGTCACATGCACCTCCATGAAAACCTGCGGTAAACCACCAGAGGCTAAGCCAAATTAGCGCACAAGAACTATACCAATCCCCTGATTTAGTGAATCCTGGTGTGTGCGTCATGGTGCGATAAAGCCATGGCTTGGAAGGTTGCCAACTGACGGAATAACTCGGACTGCATTGTCCGCACAATGTGTTTTTTGTATGAAATGGTTCACTGGCGGACTGAGAGTTAGGCTGCAATGGCTCCTTCTTTATGTGGCTTTCATGGCACTCCCATTCCGTGTGATCCGAGCCAGGTGTTTGGCATTTTTTATGGTAGCGCAAGCCGAATAACGCCTGCTATGCCCATTGCCTATGACCCCCATGTTGCTCCAATGCATCTACCACGTTGTCCGTTTAGGGGTGGACACAAACACAATTTGTGAGTTGAATTTGCGGGCGCAATAAGGACAGTTTAGGAGAGAGTCCCCATCACTGATGGTGGTAGTGGTGGTGGTGGCGGTGGTGATGGTGGGGGTAACACGTGCTGAGCATTGTGATCTGATCTCGATGATGTTAGGACTAATGGAATTGATGCCAGGGGTGAGGGTGTGGGAGTCCAAGAGACGGTTGGCAGAATTCGACGTAGAATTTTGAATTATCGGATTTTTGGTGCATTGCGTCTGAAAATGTCCGACTAGGCCAATTCGCGCGCGGAAGGTGCGATGACAACGCGGGCATGTTGGAAGGGCCTGGCCATTGGCGATGTTGGTCAGATGCACTGGTGACTTTCGTGCCACTCTTTTGGTCTTCGCAGCGGCGATCCTGTTGGCTTCGTAGATTGCTGCCCCTGTTTTCACTGTTCTCCTCCCAAGCCAATCGATTCCGGGCAAGATCCTCCCAGGATTCCAGGTTGATCTGCAATTGATTCAGGGAGGTTTTAGAATGTCTTTGTAGCGTCTTACTTGACCCCTATGTCGACGAGAACCCATGACGACATCTCCATAGAAGAGTCGTTTGTGTAGCCTTTCGTCGTCCATCCGCACACGGTGACCGCTCCAGCGCAGTTGCAGTTGTTTCAGTTCAGTTCAGTTCAGTGTATTTGAGGAAAATAGGCTAACGCCTTTGAAATCCCTATTTGTTACATAAAAGTAGCAAGAATAAGAAGCAAATTAAAGAAGTAACAGTCAAGTCAATGCAGGCAGGTTTACGTGGTTCACTGATATTGTTAAGGTTAAGTAGTCACATAGTCTTCGTGGTAGTGTAACATATGTATGTCCAGCCGATGTTTGAATGTATACACAGACTGGGACATAAAAATTGCCTCGGGTAGGTTATTCTACGGTTCCACGACACGGTTGGTGCAAAAATACTTCTTTACATCCAATCTTACTTGGGGCACACTTAGTTTGAGTGGATGACCTCGGAGATTTTTCGTAGTGGCAAGTTGGAAAAAAAGTCATCACATAGGAGGGCGCAATCCATGCCACGAACAATAGGGAAGGTTTGTATCAAGTCTCCGCGCAACTGAGCGTAAATGCTAAGAAAGCCTGTTCGTTCTAATACTTCCGTGTCCGGTATCCTGTCTTGCCAACTCAGCTTTAGTATTCTGCGGAGACAGCTGAGGTGGAAGTGGTTGAGCTTCCGTGCCTATTTTGGTAGATTGTCCACGTCTCCGCTCCATACAGCAGCGTTGGCAATATGACAGCTTTGTACATCTTGAGTTTGGTGTTGAGATGGAGACCCTGTCGATTCCATACCACATTTTGCATGCGTCCAAAGGCTTGGCTGGCTTTAGCAATCAGATGGGCGATCTCCGTGGCGACTTTGGTGCTGCAAGGGAGATTGCTGCACAGTTACGTGAAGGTTAACACAGCTTTCAGTTGGGCGCCGTTGACATTGATGTGAGCAGCGGTGAAGAGAGTGTTGGGTGACGGCTAATGCATCAAAACCGTTTTCTCAGTGTTGATGCGAAGTCCGAAGTTGTCACAGGCGGCAGCGAAGAGGTCCATGCTCCTTTGCATTTCCTTTTCTGTCGTTGTATTGAGTGCGCAGTCGTCAGCGAATAGATGTTGGTGTATGGTGGCTGTGGAGACACGCGATCGGAAGTGCATCCGTCGTTGGTTGAGGAGTCGGCCGTCAATCCGGTAGGCAATGCAGGTCCCCGGACATTCGTCACGGTAGGCATCCATTAACATGACAGAGAACATGAGGCTGAGGAGGATAGGGGCAAAGACGCAGCCCTGCTTCACTCCGTTGTTTACTGCGAATGCTTCAGATACTGTCCCGTTGTCAGCAAAGCGCGTCATCATCCCGTTGTGAAGCTGACGTACCATATGGGTGAACAGTTCAGGACACACACTCACACACCCCACAGAAGGGTGGTGCAGGGACATTGACTTGCGCGAGAATTTGTATTAAGTGATATTAGCCTTGCGCTGCAGCTACCCCACTCTCTCCTCCTCACCCACCTGAACCTGGTGTCATGGCAGAGTCAAGAAGACCGGAGATGGGAAAGGGCGCAGGTGCCTGGCGCTGCCGGAGCCGCGTTTGGGTGTACCACTACACTTGGCTCGGATCCCACAGCGTGGGATTGCCATAAAGGCCACATTAAGAAGGAGCCAGTGCAGTTTGACTCTCAGTCCGCCAGTCAGCCACTTCACACAAAGCACACATTGGGCTGGCCATGCGGTCCGAGTTATCCCGTCTGTTGGCAACCTTCGAGGCCAGGGCTTTTAGCGCACCGTGATAGTTTCAAGCCCGTCAGATTTTTTATAGTGATGAAAATGCGCTGAGCTGTCGACTTCACTCTTTTCCCCACCCCCACAGTCAAACCACTGTCCGAGCCTGTCAGTTGTCTGATGCGGATGTGGGCGCAGCTGCTGGTGACATCGTCTACGTGTACTACGTACACGACCTGGCCCCCCAAACACGAGCACCAGGATTTCACACAACAGGGGGTTGAACGGCTTACATCTCACAATTGTGAGATAGCCAGAGGTCACGTTAAGAAGGAGCCAGCGCAGCCTGACTCACAGACCACCAGTCAGCCCCTCTACACGTCATACATTGGACTGATTGCGAGGTCTGTGTGTAATTTCATTTTGCAACCTTCCAACCGCGGCGCTTAACGTTACCGCACTCTCTTTTCCTCCATCACCTGAGCCCGGTCTCATGAGACAGTCAAGAAGACCGGATATGGGAGAGGGCACAGGTGGCTGACACGGCCGTAGCCACCCACGCACCCACACACAAGCACACGATAGTTTGACCGTCGATTTCAAGGATATCCATTGTATGCTCCACGGAGGGGTGGTGCATGGATGGTGACTTTCGGTGATGCAGTTTAAAGTGATAGTAGACTTGTGCAGCATCTACCGGACTCTCCCCTGCTCCCCCACATTTCCCGGTGTCAAGACAGTGTTAAGAAACTGTAGATGGGAGAGGGTGAAGGTGGATAGCGAGGCTGGGGTTCCTAGGCCCTAGCCACCCCTAGGCGTGCCACCACAACCCCCCATGTTCGGTAAGTCGATTGACCGAGCTCTCATCGGAGCTGCGAAGTTAAACTCGTGACCCGTTTCGTAGGTGTGGGCAGCCACTTGCGATACACCGTCATCCCGTCTCATAGCAAATGTATGCTCGTGTATGCACGATCCAAGCATACATCCACTCTGTTCTCTGTAGTTACGGGAACAGTTTTGGCACCGTAAGTGATAAACTTCCCCAACTGCTCATTAGGATTTCATTTTTCCTTGATTCTCATGACCTTACTGCGCACGGTAGCTTTGGGTCGGTGTGCAATTTCGACACCAAGTCCCAAATCAATGTGCTCAGTCGCTTATGGCACGTCCTTGATATATGGAATCACATGCCGTACTGTAGGGGTTGGTTCTGTTTGGGTCCTCCGCGGTCGAACACGTAGGCATCGGCTTATGAACGCCTTCGGATAGCCGTTCAGTATAAACTGGTCGCGGAGGTAACGGGCCTCACGTGCTTTTTCCTCCCGGTTGCTACAATGAGTCTGGATGCATTTGAACAGTGTTCTCGCACAGCTTCGATTGTGAGCCACTGGATGATTGCTGTGAAAATTGAGAAGCTGCGTGGTGTTCGTCGCTTTCCTATAGATAACGGTTTCTATTTCGCCCTTGGGACGTCACCTGTCGAGTACATCAAGGAAGGGGAGCTGCTGCTCTTTTTTATTCTTCCCTCGTGAATTTTATATATGGAAAGATGAAGTTAAGGTGATAATGGCAATGCTGCAACATGTTCCTACTTTCCGCATGGGAAACTGATATTTGAACCCGGTGGAGATGAGCCTCTCCCTTTGCTCATTCTTTGACGATTAGGCTTCTCCGGGATACATCCTGTTTCCCGCACCCACGTCACCTCCCTCCAAATACCAGTCCTCCAGTTATCCCCAAGGCCAGTAACCCATGCACACCGACTCTTTTATTACATAAAAATGCCGATGAATGCACACTGTCATGGGGATTTATGACCTACCTGTAGACGGTAACGTTGTCGTAACGATGATTTGGCTCATTGCATTTAGTACAATCAAAAAAGAAGGTTTGACGCCATGACCCAAGTAACTTTTCTTGGTTCCCGAAATAAATAGGTTCTCTTAGCCATAATTTACCTCTGGGAAGTCAATAAATCTGATTACCCTGGTTGCCTCGCTCCCCAACTGCGCGGTTGGTCAGGAAATGCCCACAATGCGCATGCTTTTCTTTGTTTCTGTTAGCAAATTATTAACGGTCTCTTTCCCGTTATTCAAAACTCAATTCAGAAAATAGTATTTCATTTACTTTCTTCAAGTAGGTGACAGTTATACCAGATGCAGCAGTGAGATGGCCATACGGAGCGTAGTATGAATAATTTGGCCCAAAAACTCGGGCGAAACTGGTTTTAGGTCCTTAGCCAGATCTGTGAACACCTCAGTATCATAATTCATATTTCCGATCGCAAACCGACAAAAAATGGGCCCGTGTCTCAAGGGTAGAGTGTTTCCCTCAATGCCCAACGGTCATGGTTTAAAATTTCTGGCAATCCACACGCGGGATATGTTACGAGTGGCTGATGACGGCAAATAAGCCATTTGGCCATTCCGGTCTCCCTTGTCTTCGTCGGTTTAACCTTATCATCATATGCAACACGTCGCAATGCGACCGCCTGCGAGGGCTCTAGTCTGAGCTCCAGGGCACAACGGAACATAAATGTTCCTTAAGCAGATCTTTGAGCCCCACACTATCATATATATATCATCATATTATATATCACACTATATATATATATATATGAGAAGAAGAGGCGATCACGGGAACCATGATTTTATTGTCCTGACGTTTCAAAATCAAACAGGATTTCATCGTCGGAGGTAATACGGGTAAAACGGGATTAATAAGGTTTTTGAATTTGGGTGGAGGAGGGGCCGGGTTGGGGGTGGAGATCCTCAGTCATCATGCTGCTTGATGAGGAGGGTGGTGTTTCACCCTTGGCGATCATCCTATGCCTGTATACCAGGTCCGTGGTGGACGGGGGGACGTCGGGAGATGGCTTGTTCTCAATCTGGTCGGGGGCCGGCGTTCGCACGTTGGCAGTAGTCGTCAGAACCCCCATCAACCGAAGCTTCTCCCGAGGCTGTTAATCTTGGTTGCGATCGCACCTCCGTGTGTATTCGCACCTGCTGGATAAGTGGTTGAGCTGGCCGAGGCGATTACTGTTCTTTCGTCGGTTCTGGGTTGTGTTGCGATTGCGTGCGTGTCCGCCATGTTCGGATGCACGTTAGGCCCATGTTCACGTTGGCTCTTTCGATCATTGAGCTGCGTCCGGAGGGATCGGTAGGACGCAGGAAGCGTCACACAACGATTGATGGAGGTTGTTTCCGTGTGCTTGGCCTCGATTGTTTCCCTTGATACGCGGTCACTTCCCCGACCTAGAATTTTGGCATTCTGGAAGGCGAACGTGTGTCCAGAGTCTGCGCAATGGTCCGCTACCAAAGACAATGGGTCTATTCTTCTTACCGCCCTCATGTGTTCTTCGAATCGGGTTTGTAGACGTTTCTTGGTCTCTCCAATGTAGTTGACTGTGCAGAAATTGCATTGAAGCCGGTAGATGACGTTTGTTGTTTCAAATCGGGGCAGGGGGCCTAAGGCCTCATAACCAGATGTCGAATGGTTGACTCCGGCCGGTGGGCGATGCCGATCCCCATTGGTCTTAGGAGACGGGTGATCGCCTCCGAAACACCGTCAATGTATGGCAACGCTCGCCATATTTTTGGCTGTTCGGTCGCTGGCCTTCGGCTTTGCCTGCACTGCCTGCTACGTTCGATGAAGTTGCGGGGATACCCGTTGGCCGTGAAGAGGCGTTGGATGTATCGTAGTTCTGCCTTTCTTTCGGCTGGCTCACTGCAGTGTGTTTCAGCCATTTTGTATAGTGTTCGAACACTACTGCGTTTGCGGCATAACGGGTGTTTGCTATGGTAGCTCAGGATTTGGCGGATACTGGTAGCCTTCCTATACACTGTCGGTTTTAGGTCCTCTTCGGGTTTTTGATGGACGATAACGCCTATGAATGGCAGCTGGTTGTTGACTTCCACCTCCATTGTAAACTGGATGTCAGGGAAAATAGAATTCAGGCTGTCATGAAATTCCTTGACCATTTCCCGCTCGATGATAACAAAGGTATCGTCCACACACCGAGTCCAGAATTTTGGTTTGTAGTTTTCGAAAACCAGGGTTTCTAATTTTTGGAGTACTGCCTCTGCGATGAAGCCCGAGAGTGGCGATCCCATTGGTGTCCTCTTGACCTGCTCGCACGTTGTTCCTTCGAAAGTGAAGTACGTCTTCAGGCAGAATTTTTAGAGCTGGATGACATGTCTCCGTTTCACCGTCTCGTCCGTCTCGTTGTACCTGCTCTCAAGCAGTCCGTTGACCGTTTCGACTGCCAGGCCTTGTGGGATCGAGGTGAAAGGAGAGATGACATCAAATGACACCATCACTTCGTCTGCAGTAATTTGCACTTCCTGGAGCTGCTCCAGGAATTGAGTTGCTGAACAGACCGTCGTGGTCGCGTCCGAGGTGAGCGACCAAAAATTTCGGAAAAGCCATTTCGCCAGATGAAATGTTGGTGCACCACGCAATAACACGATTGGCCGGAGGGGGATACCATCCTTGTGGACGTTCGGTAGTCCGTAGAACCTTGCTGCGGCCGCGTCTATTGGTTTAAATGCCAGTCGTACCGACTTAGTAATTGCCTTGTTCTTTTGCATGTTGGCGAGTGTCTTGTCGAGTTACATCACAAGTTTCTTCATCGGTTCATCGTCACACGGCAGGTACGCCTGTCGGTCCTCGAGTAAGGCGTTGGCCTTCTGGATGTAGTCTGTCTTATTCAACACTACTGTGGAGCGTCCTTTGTCGGCTGGCAGAATCGCGATGCTGGTGGCAGGCCTCAGTGTCTTGAGAAAACTCTGTTCCGCTCTGAAAATGATTGCGCGTGGTTTGTGCGCCATCACCAAAGAGGTTATCTGCTGCCGAATAAGGTGCTTTGTTTCGCAGCTCAATGATCGAAAGATCCAACGTGAACATGGGCCTAACGTGCATCCGAACATGGGTGAGTCCATGGCGGAAACGCACGCAATCGCAACATAACCCAGACCCGACGAAGGAACAGTTATTGCCTCGGCCAGCTCAACCACATATCCGGCAGGTGCGAATACACCCGGAGGTGCGATCGCAACCACGATTAACAGTCTCGAGCGGCAGCTTCGGTCGATGGGGGTACTGACGACCTCTGCCAACGTGCGAACGCCGGCCCCCGACCAGATTGAGAACAAGCCTTCGCCCGCCGTCCCCCCGTCAACCACGGACCCGGTATACAGGCAAAGGATGATCGCCAAGGGTGAAACACCACCCTCCTCATCAAGCAGCACGATGACTGACGATGTCCGACCCCAACCCGGCCCCTCCTCCACGCAAATTCCAAAACCTTTAGTAATCCTGAATTACCCGAAATGTAACCAACTGCAAATAATGTGAGGTGTGGTCAAATACTTACCTCCGACGATGAAATCCTGTTTGATTTTGAAACGTCAGGACAATAAAATCATGGTTCCCGTGAACGCCTCTTCTTCTCATTTATTTCAAGGAACGCGCATCTTCGCTTCAATTAGCAATATATATATATATATATATATATATATATATATATATGAAAGAGTGTGGCTCACCGATCTGCTTAAGGAACATGTATGTTCCGTTGTGCCCTGGAGCTCACATTAGAGCCCTCACAGGCGGTCGCATAGCGACGTGTAGCATATGATAGAGTGGAACCGACAAAGACAAGGGAGACCGGAATGGCCATTTCTGGCTTATTAGCCGTCATCAGCCAGTCATACCCAATCCCAAGTGTGGAACACCTGGGATTCGAACCCGCGACGTTTGGTATTTGAGTCGAACGCTCTACCATTGAGCCACGGGCTCGTTGCTTTGTCGGTTGCGATCGGGAATATGATGAAAGAGTGTGGCTCACCGATCTGCTTAAGGAACATGTATGTTCCGTTGTGCCCTGGAGCTCACATTAGAGCCCTCACAGGCGGTCGCATAGCGACGTGTAGCATATGATAGAGTGGAACCGACAAAGACAAGGGAGACCGGAATGGCCATTTCTGGCTTATTAGCCGTCATCAGCCAGTCATACCCAATCCCAAGTGTTGACCACCTGGGATTCGAACCCGCGACGTTTGGTATTTGAGTCGAACGCTCTACCATTGAGCCACGGGCTCGTTGCTTTGTCGGTTGCGATCGGGAATATGATGAAAGAGTGTGGCTCACCGATCTGCTTAAGGAACATGTATGTTCCGTTGTGCCCTGGAGCTCACATTAGAGCCCTCACAGGCGGTCGCATAGCGACGTGTAGCATATGATAGAGTGGAACCGACAAAGACAAGGGAGACCGGAATG